>JAQFVV010000119.1:2380451-2633790 GCA_028023455.1 Epiperipatus broadwayi | reverse complement strand
TTTCATTTCAATAAAAATTTTATTAACAATAAATAGTGATTACATACTAATAAACGATAAATAAATGAATAAATTGTACAATAATATGATTATATAATGTTCTATTTGTCATCTGGCTAGATTATGTTATGAGAGCACAATGTTATACTCTTATGTGGTTAGGTATAGTGAAGAGATTCTAAGAACTTGTTTAATGGTATTAGCATTTTTAATATAAACATGAATATTTTCTTTTATAATTGACTATTCTATAATACTGGGTAGGTGGGAATTGATAATCAGGAAAAGGAAAGAGCAATTAAGGACCAGGTGTCAGCAAAGACTTTACTGGAGGCAAGGAGCTGTCACGTTTCTTGATTTTTTTGAACGTTTGATAAAACAATGGTATGATTTGTGTCAGGGGTAATTCCATGAGACTTTTGCATCTCACTATCCATATGGAATAAAGGACAAAGGTATAAAGCCTTATTAATAAAAAAAATCCATTATGAATGGCATTTTCAAGTGAGAAAATTATATCAGGTTTTATGATGGAATTGATTATAATTATATCTTTCAGAGTTTTAAGTCTTGGGCACCAGTGTATAATATGGTCTATGGTTTCATCTTCACGAGCACACAGACCACATATAGGGTCAATGCTGATAAAATCTCTTCGGTGATAAAGAAACCAATTCGTGGGTAGCGCATTAAGATTTATTTTAATGATGAAGTCAAGGAATTTGGGTTCCAGACTCCATCTTTTGAAGTGTGTAATGAGTCTTTGGTTGGTTACTTTTAGGCTGGTTTTAATGGGTTGCTGATTATAGTTGATTATATTGTATGCTTCCCATAAGGTGATTTTTTGGTTAAGGTTAAAGGGTATTATCGGGTTATAAAGCTGTAAGTGTTGTATTAGGGATGCTATCCATGAACTGGAAGAGGGTGGAGGACGATCTGTCGGTGTAATTTTTTTAATAATGTTAGAGTATCCGCAGGAGAGGATCAGATTATGTAGAGTGTTGTGGGTTTTCTGTAAAATGATTGCTTGTATTGAGTGGAATGACAGTCCATTGAACCTGTGTGGTCGTTGGATACCTAGCAAGCTAATAGCAACTGTCCTTCCTCTCCAGAGAAGTTTGGTGCATAATCGGTTAATTTTATTATGAAACTGTTTAGACATTTTAATGAATGGAAGATAATATGAGATTTTTGGCATTATGATCATGTTGAGGAGGCCAACCTTTCCATATAATGAAAGGTATACTCTAGAGAGTGAAGTGGTGATGGCTTCAGCTGAATGGAGGATTGCATCTTGAATCTCTCTTGCCATTGCAGTTGGAGTTTTGTAGATTGGAAAACCTAGGGATCTTTGGGGTTTTGCAGAAAAGGGAGAGTTAATTTGTTTACCAGACATTATCTTCCAGATGGAAGATTTGTTAAAATTTATTTGTAGGCCAAGTTTCACTGTATTTCTGTTTAATATGTTCATGATATGGGGAAGGTATTTAATGGTGGGAAGCACAACCATGATGTCATCTATATATGCAAATACATTGAAGTTTTTATTGAGACAGGGAAGGAAAATTCCAGGGAGGTTTTTTTTCTATATCCATCAGAAGAGGGTTGATGTATGCTGTGAAGAAAAGGGCACTGAGTGGGGATCCTTGAGGGATCGACTTGTATGGCTTGAAGCCTGGTGTGATCTTGCCATCAAGAGAGAGAAAAATCTCTCTGTTGTTGAGCAGATTTCTGACCATCTGTATAATCCCGGCTGGAATGTCGCATTCCAACAGAATATCCAGGAGGATGTTTATCTGGACAAGCAAATGCTGCTGCAACATCCAGCTGGATAGCAAAATGTTTTGATTTACGATGTCCTCTGATGTAATTGAACAGTGCAGTTACATTGGACATAGCATGCGAGGTTGATGATCCCCTTTTTCCGTATTGGTTTGATGAGATATGGCTAAGAATTTGAGTTTGGATTTGATCTTTAATGACTGACTCAATTATCTTGATAAGCAATGGGGTCATGGAAATTGGCCGGATACTGTTAATGTCGTTTAGTGGTTTTGCTTTTTTAATAAAAGGCACGAGTGCCACTGGGTAAAGATCTGTTATGTATCTGTTGCCAGAGGCTAGGTGATCAATCATTTTTTAATAATTGGCACAGTGAATTGACTGAGGTGTTTGAAAAGGAAATTTGGGATGCCATGAAGGCCAGGATGAACGCCGTCAGGGAAAGATGTTATCTTCTTTTTGATTTGGATTTTCGTGATGCCATGTTCACTGGGGTCACCAGCATCCAACCAGCTGTTTATAGGAGGAGCTCCATCTTTTTGCATTAATTGGCAGAATTGTTTGCTGATGTGCTGCATCATTGGAAAGCCAATGAGATTGGTTCCATTAGAATTAATGGATAAGGGAGTGATTTGTTTTTTATTGTATCCCAGTGCCCATCTGAGGTAGTCTCTTGTCCAGCAGTGTTGTTATGCTAAGAAACATTTGGCCCTTCTGATGGATATATATTCTGCAAGGGACTTTTGCTTGATTTTGTAGAGATTTTTAAGGAAGATAATTTTTTCTGTATTTGTGAAATTTTGCTGTGATGCTTGAAGTTGTATATTAATGTCTGTTAGGTTATTTAAAAGGTCATTAGGTCCTTTGATTTTCCTGGTGTGGTGATTTAATATGGACTGAAGTATTCCAATGAAGGAAAACCAGACCTCCTCAGCAGGAAGGGAAAGGATGTTTATTTTCTGAAAAAGGATGTATGCCTCAGACACTATCGCTTCGGTCATATTTGATTGGGTGATCATGCACATGGTTTTACCAGGTCCATTCAATAGGTGTAGGGATTGCAATAGGTGTAAGTTGTAAGATTAGAGCCATATGATCAGAGAAAGCAACAGGGGCCAAAGCTGCATCAAGGTTGAAATGGAGGTCTGGGATGTAGAAAACCAAATCAGGACCTTATAGTTTTAGTATAGAAAGAGTAGGCTTTAGGAGGGAAGAAACCCTCTCCACACCTTAATCTGCGATTTATTAGATGCAAAAATCTCTTGCTGAAGTCATTGTATGTGGTGTTAAAGTCTTCCAGAAGAATAGTAGGGGAGGCTCTGTTAGCATTGATGGCATTTAGGATATGGATTATTTTTAGATATTGAGAGGTGTCTTTGGCTGTATATATATAAGCTATGATGATCGGATAACCCCAATAATCTATTTCTATGACAATAATATTGGCATCTAGGAATAGAATGCTAAAACTGTTTGGTGGTGTTGACTTGCTGAGAAGAATACCGACTCCACCTGAAGCAGAAAGGCCTATGGAAAATCTAGTAAATCCGAGAGCTGAGAGAAGAGTTAATATTTTATGATCAGTCTTATGGTGATATTTAGTTTCACCCATAAGAAATATATGAGGGGAGCAGCACGAGAGTCAGTTTTTAATAGCTAGAACTCTATCAATTGAGTTGATGCCATGAATGTTAATGCCAGCAATTTTGCAGAACATGATAGATTAATCCAAACCATCCTCAGCAAAGTGTACCAAGTCAATGTGGTACATCTCCATGTTAATGAGTTCTGATGTTGTTTGGCAATCAGAGTCTTGTGATTGAACTTGTGGATGGATTGGTGATATATTTGTTGGTTGAGGGAACGCATTCATGAAGTCTTCAGTGTCTGATGAAGTAGTGTAATCTGTCTGAGATTCGTTAGATGGATCAATGGTATCGATGGTTATAGGATCCATGGTTTTCCTCTTTTTTTCTATGGATGTGCGAAGCTTTGTGCTGGATATATCTGAAATTTGTTTGCTAGCAGGTGGTGGTGAATAATGTTATGTATTGGATGAGAGCTGTCATCATCAGAGCTTGATTTATCTGAGCGAATTGATTTTCTTTTAATTTTCTTATTTATATTTTGGGTATTTGTTGTGTTGGTTTTTTGGGGGGGTTTTAAGTTTAGTAGTGTTGTTTTCTTTTTTCTGTTTTTTTGATGAAAGTGTTTTTTTATTGTTATAAGAATTTGGTTTAAATTTTAGACCTGAGTCATTTTCAGTTTGCTGTAACTGTTGTGAAGCATTAATTTTGCTGACTTTTGGATTGAGTGTTTGATAAGTCTTTTCATCTGGATGATTAATTATTGCAGGCATTGAAGAATTGAGGACAGTTTGTGGATCACTTTGTTTAGGTTTGTTAGACTTAGCTGGCCCGAATGATGATGCATTATTGGTTTTAAGCTGGGTGGGAGTTGTTATAGATGAATTGTTTTGAAATTTTTTAAGTGTATTTTCTTCATCGCCTGGGTTTTCCTTGCTCTCGTTAGATGGTTTTGTCATATTGTCTTTTTTTGTAGAAAGAGTTTAGTCTAGCATTGTTTCTCGGGGATTAGTACAATATGTATTGTATGAATGATCTTGAGTATTATTGGTTTGAGAGATTGGTTTAGTAGCAGTATATGTTATTGCTTGGTTCTCTGATTCACTACTATTAGTGTAGAGATTGGTATTTGTTCTTTCTTGAAGATTTTTATTTTGAAAGATAGGTTTGGATGTGAAAGGGTTTGTTGGAGGATTTATTTGAATCAGATTGTCTGGGTTTGTGAGGTTGCTGTTTGAATTAGTCACATGTGGTGATTGTCTATTTAAGGATGTGATAGCCATATTAATAGGTCTACCAGGGCATTTGTGAACTTTATTCTTTTTAATACCACAGTGTGTGCATATTCTTGCTGCACAATCTTTAATAAGGTGTGTTCTTTGAAGGCAGAAGAAACATTGTGGCTGTACTCCCCTGAAGGTTAAAACCATAGGAGAGCCTCTTGCAGTAATAATGGTGGGTATATCAGTGGGTATAATGTTTTTCTTTAATGTAAGTGTGAAGATAACTGTATTGGACAGGATTTGATCCTCGAAATGAGGGTTTAATAGGTGTTTAAATTTGCTAACTGAACCATAATTAATAAGGATGTCTTGTAGTTCTTGTTCTTTCAAGTGGGCAAGGCAGTTTTGAATTCTGCTGGATAGTGTAACTGGATGGTTCATATCTATGGAGCATAGTATATAATTTCCTAAAGATCGGTAGTTATTTTTAAAGTTCATACGGTCCGCCCACGTTTTAAACTCAACGATAACATAGCGGTCATTGGGATGATTAAGGATCATGTGAATGCCTCTGCCTAATTGATTTTGATTGATTAGACTATATAGTTGTTCTAGAGGGAACTTATATAATGCACATTGTTGATTTGTTATGGCTAAGATTAATGACTTATCGCTGTAGTAGTTTGTAAACGATTTATACAGTGTATTGGGAATCATTTTGTTGAAATCGTTATTTATTTTTAGGAACATGTCGTCATTAAGATCGTTTATATTAAATGAGACATTTTCCAGAGTGTTTGATTCTTGTTCTGTGTCTAATTCTGAGATATTCAAATATAGATCATTGAAATTATCGGCCTTAATATTTTCGGAGATGCTCTCAGAATTTTTAGACCTTACGATATTTACATACATAGAGGAATTTTTCAATATTGGAATTGAGGAAATTGGTTTAGATTGCAAGTTGGCTGATGTAGCAATGGATTGTTCTGTGCTATAATCTTTGTTTGTTTTGGAATGACATTTATTAGTTTTAAAATTTATTTCTTCTTTTTGATTTTTAAATTTACTGTTGACAAACTGTAATGTGACAGCACTGGTTTTGTCGACCTCTGGTGGAAAAGTTTTAACTTTAAACAATTCACCGAAATCATCTTGTTGGAAATTTTGTCTCTTATTTTCAGATATGAATTTCAGGGTATTATTGGGCAAAGGAAATTGCTCATTAGAGTCTTCTGAGGGAGCGTAAAGTCTTCGGAGAGGAGATGATTAGTTTTTGCTTGTATTTTTAAGGATTTCAATAGTTTCGCTTGATGAGATATTTATGCTATTGTTTATATTAGGGATAAGTTGAATATTTTCTAAACTTTTGTTGATATTTGCGATGGTGTTTTCATTTGATTTATTGGTTTGTGGGTTTTTATTTGTAGTAGAAGTTAGTTTAGTTGCATTTAGATTAGATCTAAGGCTATAATATTTATGACTGATGACTGCATTGCTAGATTGAATGCTGAGATCGGGGTTAACATTAATTTGAGAGTTATCGATTATATTATCACTTTCCATAATATATAATGATTAAAACTGACTTACCTTGAATAAAAAACATAAAGATAAGGGGACAATCGTCCCTGTCTTCTTGAAACTGAATCGCTAAGGGATGCTTTTTATAAGACCAGTTGCAACGATGGCTGCCCTTATTGGGTGTTTTTAAAACAAAAAAATACAAAATATAATAAAAGCAAACAGTAGAAAGGGAGAGATAAAAACAAATCACTTATAATAAGAATCAGGTATATTATTTTTTTAAAACAAACTTTTTTAAAATTTAACATAAAAAAGGTTTCATCAACAAAATCAATATTATAAGTATTAGGAAGATGAAAAATAAGAGAAAATTTCAGTGTATTGTATCTATAAGTTTTAATTTAAAAAATAACTGTTTTATATTGACAAGAATTTATGTGTAGTTCTGAAAGCATGTTGTAAAAAAATACTATTTTTGATAAAGGTTTTGTTTAGGAATTTCAGATCTCTAGCTTTTTATCTAGATAAAAGAGCATAACCATCTTTCATGTGATGCTACTTTAAAAATTTTGTAAACACTGATTGGAATTTTATTTATATCTTTTTTTGAACATACTGATTTCATAAGACTGATCAATAGAAAAAACCAGAAAGATAAAAAAAATTATATTTTGTAGACTATTCACATATACTATCATGTCTGCAAATAGTTCCTATCATCTTGAAAGATGTATTAATTATTGTCTCTATATGATGATGATGATAATTCAATTTTTATTTATAGTATATATGGTAGCACCCTTTTGCAATTGGTAATAAGCAAGTTAATAATAAAATGAAAAAAAATACAATATTTGCAAATGAATTTTGTCTAGAGAAATTTAAAGATGACTAATGAGTGACCATGTACATGGTGAAGGGACACCATACAACTTATTTTTAATTGACAAATCTACAATAATCACAAGCAATGATTAAATTGAACATTCATAAGAAGTTTACATACACATTCAATTATATTTCCTGATTGCTACTCCCCTCTACCTAATATTGTTATTAAATTGACAAATAAATAATCAGCTTGAATTCAGATGAGAAATGACAAGAAAATGATTAGCAACAACAATAACTTTAATTAAAGAATAAAATTATATGATAATAATGATAATAAAAAAATTATTTACATATTTATAATTAAGAAAATTATATGGCAATCACACGAGAGGGAAAATCTTTGTAACTTACAATAACTCTTTGAGAAAGTTCAGTTGGATTATCTTAATGTTTTTTTGTGACCTCACATATATATTTTATATTCATAAATGTGGGAATATGGCCACTAATCATTGAATTTTAATGTCTGTGGGAGATATAATATTTTACTTTTTTTTTGGTTCCTTCATGGCATTTTTCCTATGAGACTTACCACTGCAATTTTCTTCTGAGCTTTTAAAATAGATAGATTGACAGATTAATTTATTGAAGTACATTTCTATGGGATAATCATTTTAGATGACTAGTTTTCTTTTTGTAGCAAGTAAATGCCAAATATTTCTTCAGCATTAAATAGTAATTAATAGATCAGGAGAATCAAGGTTAATTTTTAAAGCATTTCTTTGCCCACAGCTCCATATTCAGATACAATGCTGGTAAAATCAGGTAAAGCATTCTTGAGGGTTTTCTATTCCATAAAATGCATGATATTAAATTAAAAATCCTTATAAAATTTTATCGACTTTTATTAGTAAAATCACGATGGTGAAATAACAATATTCCTACCATTTTTCCAAATGCAGACGATTTTGGAAAGCTTCTGTTGGTTCCCATACCAATGTTTTTGTTTTTAAAACATATTCATTATTTAAAAATAATAATAATAATAATAATTCATTTTATCTTTACACTTGTTTTCTTTTTAAAAACACTTTAACATTTATTTTATATATATGACTTTTAATATATTGTTATACATAATAAACAAAAATATTCACATAAAAGCAACACTTGTAAACTCAGATGTGAGGGTTACAATATATAGCCTAAGATAAATTATAGATTGCACAAAAATCAAACAAAAATAAATATAAAATACAATATAGACAATCAAGAAAAAGTAAAAGAAATTAATCACTTATAATAAGAGTCAAAATTTTTTTTTTTAAGTCATGGGAAAATTATTTAAAATCAAAAAGATTTATACTGTCAAAATCAATATTATAATTATTAGTAAGACAAAAAAATAGGGGAAATTTTCAATTTATTATATCTATAGATTTCAATAATAATTATGTACCGAAGTTTTATATTGACAAGGTAAAGATTATGTATAAAAATTTCCAATCTTTAACTTTTTGCCTTAACAAATGTCATATTCTCATCTAGATTGGATTGAACATTCATTGCCATTAACCTATGTGTATACAGATAGAAAATACATGACCAATGGAAGGAATGGGTCAATAGGCAATAATGCTCATTGAATTCAAATGTCTCCATTAAGGATGAGGACCTGGCAATAAATAGTCAGTCTTTTCGAAAGTAGGGTCAGAGTACTACTGTTGTAGAGCTAAAAAACAGTCTCCATTCTCCAGACAATAATTGTTAAGCTAAATGGTTTGACCCAGTGAGGCAAGTCCACATTCAGGAATGAAAGCTGCTAGAACCAAACATTGACATGGGGAAAACTTATAAGGGCAATTGCAGTTTCCTTTTCCATAGTTCACCCCATAACTAGGAACTATACCTTACCAACAATAGCAGGTGGAGTATAGCCATTGTAAAATATATTGTAAATACAAGTTTATATTTGTTTTCATATTCAGTAGTAAATATAATATTAGAAACATATTTTACATATATTTGCATTTAAATTTATTGTATTTACATAAGTTTGTGATTATTAAATAATGTATATAAAAAGACAAAACATACCAACAAAAGAGATATATTACAATCAACTTTCAAGTGATGGTATTTTAAAAAAAAATTAAAGACTGGTTGAATTTTATTTATATCTTTTTTTATTTATTGAGGACTCCATAAAACTAATTCAAATTCTAAAATAGAAAAAACCAGAGAGGGAAAAAGTTTATATTTGGCAGAGTATTCAAATATGTTATCATGTTTGTAAATAGTTCCCATTATTTTGAAGGTTGTATTGATTATTGTTTGTATATAATAATACAGAGCCATTACTGGAAAATATGACAAGATTTCTATAAGTATCAATAGTTTATTCTAAAATTATTAACATATTGGAATCTTTAGAACTTCAGATTTATTGGAATAAGATGCAAAGCAGCATATATCTATGTTAATTATTATCTTTTTTTTTTACAACATTTAGAAAAAATATTAATATCATTAATACAATCATGGATAGAATAAATGTATGTAAAATTCTTGCATTCATTATTTTAACACAGAAGATGAGGGGATTTTACACTGTTTTTGAGGTCATTGATATAGATAATAAAAAGTACAGGAGCCAAAATACTATTTTGGTGCATTCCAAGATAACAATAATATGGTAAATACAATTGATTGTTTAACTTTAGCAAAGCTGGTTTGGATTTAATAAAAGATTCAAATCAATAAACAAGCTTAATTGTTAGAACAAGATTATGCAGTTTATTTCAGGCTTCAGACATCTTGCAATAAGTGAATCTGATCTTTCCTATTTTTCAGTAGCATGTGCAATGTGATCAAATATAGTAACAAGATGTTTTTACTGATTTATTGAGCACAAAACTCTGTTGCTCAGAATTCAATAATTTTCTAATAACATACACTAGTTTATTGTAGTTTCATCTTTCAAATATCTTAACAATTATCGTAAATTGAAATGGGTCTACAATTATTAACCATATCTTTAGCTCATAGGATTTTATAAATGAAAATGAAGATATCTGGCAGAATTTAATTTAAGTTGATTATAACATTCTGTAAATTTATTGTCTGAAATATTTTCTTCAACATTATCATTGATCATAATAATGTTATAATTTTATGGAAATTCTGAAAAAATAGTGAAAAAAATCATCAGCTGCCAAAAAAGAAATATTGTCCTGTTGTATTTTTCTTTTATTAATAAGCATATTCTTTAATTAATAACCAAATTTTTTTAGGATTATTCACAATTTTACATTTATTATCTTTTATATACTTTTAATAGTCTTGCCTATATATAATCTTAGATGATTATCTGTAGTTAATAAAGTAATTGTAAAAAAAAAAAAAAAATATTTTCAAAAATTACATAGGATGATAGAATTTTCTCTTGATAATACTTTTAAGTAATTGAGAAAACCAGAAAGGGAAA
Organism: Epiperipatus broadwayi; assembly: GCA_028023455.1. NCBI lineage: Eukaryota > Metazoa > Onychophora > Udeonychophora > Euonychophora > Peripatidae > Epiperipatus > Epiperipatus broadwayi. The sequence goes on along the minus strand of JAQFVV010000119.1, from coordinate 2,623,351 downwards.
TGATTCTTAATAAAGAGCTCTTTAAATATAAATGAATTGATTATATAATTAAAAACAAACAAAAGTTAATATTATTTGGAAGAGTAAAGAAGATTCCAATTATCATACTTCACAAACATTCCTAGATAGTTCCCTTTTTATAATTCCTTCTATTATTATGCAAAGATGAAATCTTAGAATATTCTAGATCAATAATAATAAATTCAAATATCAATTGAAAAGAGTAGAAAAGATGTAGAGGTACATTAAATGTTTGGCAAATTACCAAGAATATAATCTAAAGTATGATTATTAGCATTTGTAAAAGAATTATAGTATTTAAGATTTAATAGATTGCAATATTGAGCACCATATAATTCTCAGATGGTAATATATACAATATGATAAGAGTACTGCCTAAGTATAGACAAATAATATTGAAATCATCTGTGATGATAATATATAATTTAAATGCAATCAAAAATTATTCAAATGAGCAAAATAATTCATTTAATTCAGGTACAAGGAATGTAAATTTAAGATAAATATTACACAAAAGAACTTTATAAGCACTATTCAATATAACTTCACACCATGTCATCTCAAAAAAAGAATTGATGATTAAAAAAGATCTACATATAAAATTCTTTTTAAAGCCATCTCTAGAAGCAATTTCTGAAGATCTATCACTACAAAGAATTTTATATTTTTCTTATAAATAAATGGTCTTAAAGATGATGTGAATGCAAAGTTTTGGATTAAAAAGGAAAAACAAATCAGAATTAACGAATTCTTTTATGAGATTTCTCTTAGTCTTCATTCATTAACACATTAAAATAAAAAACAAGTAACACCATACATATAAAAATAGAAACAAAGAAAAGAAAAATTTGCTATAGAAATTTTTTTAATGAGTTAGCCAAGAAACCGTGAAAAATATTTACAAAATACCATGAGATTATAAAAGGTAATCTCATGATGCTTGTATTTAGGGATGGAAGTATAAAAACTAGCAGATCTAGAATTAATCATATTGATTTTATAACAGATTACTTTAATAAGCAGTTTTCTTTGAAGAAACCTTTTTGATAACATCATATTAACAGAGAGATTAGAAAGAAAATATGATATTTCACCTCATATCTATTTACAAATTATATTTGAACTTCTTAAAGATTAGCTCTTTCTGAAACTTGGAGAAAGGCTTGTTTTGTTTCCTTTCAACAAGAGGCTTATTGGGATTACATTTTGTCAAAAGATTGGACCAATAGAAGATGGAAAATTACTAGTACAGTTTTGATAAAAATAATTTTTTATTTTGCTATAAAAGTTGGGACATTGTTTTATATGTTGGTCTAATCTTTATATATATATATATATATATATATATATATATATATATAAATGTCTATATATATATATAATGCTTATTATATCAAAGTGTGAAAGGAGTAGAGTGCAAATCTCTGGATTGTCTAAATATTTGCATTTTATAAAATTTATGAAACACAAAATTATTAATATTATTCTCACAACAATTAGAGAGATTGGATTTGGCCAGGGAAGCTTTTCTTTATCATTTGGTATCTGCTGATTTATTGAGTCATTAGTTATAATCATTTTAATATGTCTCCAGCTTGTATTGCCCAGATATTTTTTTATTAATTAATGATTTGATCAGAGATAAGGAAATATTATTTGATTTGACATAAAAAAAAATTCTTTAGGGTCCCCAATTTTTATTATCTTAATCAACAACAAAAAGATGATTTTTTAAAATAGTATAATATTAACTTGGATGGAAGGCCATGTTATTTGTAGCCCAATTATATAGTCCAATTTCACTTTTAAAGGAATTCTGCAGACTGTTAGGATTAATATATTTTTCTGATGTGACATATATATTATCAAGATGAAAATCTGATTTAGTAATTGAATTGCTTTTAAAAAATATATAAATAACCATCATGAGAAAATCCAGAATCAGATAGAAGAGTGCATTATATACTTTAATTTAAATTAAAATTAGAATTTTGTAACAGATTATTCTCTATTATTAATGCTTGAATTTGCTGAAAAAATATTTGTAAAATTTCTAGACTAAAATTTTTGGGACTGGAAATAAGATTGTCTATTCAAGTAAATTAATTTATGATAACAGAATCAATACTGTTTAAATAGTAAGACTTAGCATTAACATTATGTTTCAGAAATGAAACTGAAACTAATTCAGTTAATCTATTAAATGCATGAAAGTCATGTGCATCAATTAGTAGGATTATACTACAGTTTTTCCTTATTTACATTTTTGACTATGTTTAAGGAAGGAAATTTTTATATCAATATTAATAAATGTATCAAGCAAATTAATCATGCCAATATAAGAACAAAGAGACAAACTGCAGGTATCACCAGAATCTACTAATGAAAGAGAATAATAAGTGAAAATCATAAGTGCTGGAAGTATGTCTGGGGATCTTTCTTAATAAATATTATTACAATCAATGTATTTATAAGAATCAGATCTTATATTTAAAAAAAGAGGCCATAAGCTTTAGATAATTGAAACAAAATAAATGAAAAAATCTATGATATTATCCTGCATAAATAATTTCCTGAGATGAATGAGATATAGTATTGAACAATAGCTACAAAAATTGATACCAAAAAAGAAACTTGATTATAAAACTAATTATTAGTAAATAAAGCTATAGAAGGATTAGGGTGATCAGATTCAGAAAATGAATTAAGTAATTTATCTGATGGGATAGCATTCTAACATGCTTCACCATATTTATGTATAAAATCAGTAAAATAAACTATTATTAACAATTACTTTGGACCCACTTAATGGCATTTCCAATACATATTCATAATGATTTAGATGATATTTTAGATAGCAGAATTCTTGGTATTTTTTTTACTACCATATATATTTATCACATAGATATAATGGACAAGAAATACAACTTGGTACTATACTAATTTAAGAAATTGGTGAGAAAAACTTTCAAACATACAAAGAAGCAAAAGTTGAAATTAGAGTATAAAGTTATAAATACTCCTTAACAATGATAAAACATAAATTTGTCCATAATAAATAATTTGTTCAATAATAAAGAAATTATTTATTTTTATGTAGTTTTTTTTATTTCAATTGTATTGAAATCATTATTACATTAACACTATATTTTATAATATATATACTAAATAAGTAACTGCTAACAAAAAACAAAAACTGCATGGGTGAGAGGGTTTAGTATAATAAATTAATTACTGAAAACATAGTGTAAAAAACTGAAATGATTGATTTAATATGAACAAAATTTAAAATATTCAGTTAAGTGTTACAACTAAAACTGATTAAAAACATATTAATGAATATACAGCTAACTATAAATAATATTTCAAAAATAAACATATCAATAAATTAAAATATTAATGTAAATAATTATCAAGCATTAATTGTAAATTAATTGTAAATTCATTCAACTTAATACAGAGTACTCAGAATAAACTATGCCATACAAAACACTTCAGATACAAATCAATAATGGATTAATTCTAAGTAAAGTGAATAAAAGAGTTTCAAAGTAAAATTTACTTTGTATTCATCATTTTAATATTGAAAACTCGTTTTTAATAAAATACAAATAAACAATTTGGAAAGACAAATAATTTAAACTGGCTGTTCAGTTAAATAACTGAACTTTTTGCAAGCTTTCAAAGGATAGCCTTTGAAAATGAATAAGAAATACTGGAGTCCATGTAGATGTTATCTAGATAATAAATCAGACAAAAAAAAAAGAAGGCCAAACCGATCAGCATACAATAAAGTTTAAATATTCTAATAAAATTTTTTTTCTTTTATTATTATATGTGATTTCTCCTTTTTATGCATAATTTACAAGTAATACATTTGGATTACATAAAATTATTTTTGAGCTGAATATAAATCAAACGAAAATATGAACATAATTAAACTCAATCCAATATCTATAATAGCATTTTCATAAATCATTGGGAATGAAAACAAAGCTTTTAATAAGACAATATCCAACGCACGTTTATATAAAAGGTCTGTAAAAGAACAGTAATGAAACGGAATTATAAATGAAGTTTTGTAAGTTATTAATAACAATATTTTCATATTACTTTCTCAAACCTAAGTGAAGCATAAAATAAAATAGAATGAAAATTTAGGAGCTTCGCTTTTCATTTTTTTTTCTAATAGACCAACAATGAAGCAGATTTATAATTGACATTTCCTAATAGTATTTTAATAGCAAATATTACTATATTTTTGCCAGGTTTTATTAAAACAAACCAATAAATTAAAGCTAATCAAAATTTAGCATTTATTTATCTATTGTTTCATAAAATTTTCAATTAAAACAAAGAAATTATATAAAAAGATGCACAAGTAATCATCAATTATTATTATTTCTCGTGGTAATAATATTTATAGATAAATAGTTCAATAAAGAGGACATAAGAATTTATAAAATATATATTAATATAATAAAATTAATATACATTAATCACATTAATACATATAGTAATACTATTTACATTAATCAATACCAATGTAATATTGTTTTTATTTTGTCTTTAAATTGTATAGTTTAAAGAATAGTAATAAAAATTTACGTTTTTTCTTTAGTCTTTTGATGTTCCTGATGCATATACCAATCTACATTAGATGTATATTTAACAGGCTCATTGCTGCCTTTAGGTTCTTCATAAGTAAGCAAGTCAGGTCGTCCTCCAATTTTAGCTGTAGGAACATCTTTTAAGTCATCATCCTCATTAAAATTATAATCAGTAAAAGGTATCTGTGATATAGGGACAGAAGGAGTAGTAGAAACAACTTTAGGTTTTTTAGAATTGTTTAGTATTTCTGGAGGATCACAAAACCATGCTAATTGAAAAATAATAACAAAATAGTTATAAAATATATCATTTTAGCATCAAATTTTATATACTTCTAATGATAGAATTATTAAAAAATAATTTTGCTTGGCTTATAGTTAATACTTTTTTAACATTATTTTCAAATTGTATAATTTTAGTACGTTTAAATAACTATATTGTAGAAATTTAAGATTTCTAACCAATCGGAGTACAAGTTAAATACCACATGATCGCCATTTTTTATGCTTGCTCTTAACTGTTATTAAAACAGGCAAAACTCTCTATACATATTCCACTCAGTGCAAGCCTGATGCCAGAGGCTTGTGTATAAAATCCCCCATCTAGTGCCTACTCATCCAATATCCCCAGATTAGTTTCTGGCTTATGGCCTTCATCAGTGAGGAAACCAGTCTGGGGATATTGGATGAGGAGGCACTAGATGGGATTTTATGCACAAGCCTTCTGGCATCTATTGATTACTCTGGTTTGCACTGAGTGGCAATACGAATAGAGAGTTTTGCCTGTTTTAATAACAGTTAAGAGCAAGCATAATAAATGGTGATCATGTGATGTTTATTGGCTTAAAACCAATCCTGCCTAATAGAATAGTGGTGGATATGATTATTAAAGAACCAAAGACACCAAAATGTATAGGTACTGTACTGAATTCAGATTTATATAACTATATAAGCTACTGATCTTGGTTTGAAAACATTATTGTGTTTTCAATTTAAGACTCATAGTTTTGTCATTAAGTAGAGATAAAAAATGGCTGCTGGAGGGTTGCATTAGATTCTAAGATCTAGGTGCAGTGTTCTCAGATCCAAGGCTTCTCACTGACAAAGGCCACAAGCCAGAAACTAGTCTGGGGATATTGGATGAGTAGGTGCTAGATGGGGATTTTATGCACAAGCCTTCTGACATCCATTGATTACTCTGGCTTGCACTGAGTGGCAATACATATAGAGAGTTTTGCCTGTTTTAATTACAAGTTAAATAGTAAAAACACTTTATAATACTAAAAACTTTAGCAAGTATTTTATCTGATTCATGGAATCTTGGAAGTTATATGGTGTAGTTGTGTTATTGTAATTTCTAGTTTAATTTTATGTATTTAAAATTATATTTATACAATATTTACAGCATATATATTATAACAATTTACATATTAAGTACATAAATGCCTCTATTATCATATGCAGTATAATAAACAACTAACTTAATACAGATTCAAGAAATTTAAATAGATACTAAATTCATAAATTTATGCATTGAAATTCTTAAGTTACTATATTTATTCAATACATGAATAATTGTATTAGTTTTAATTATTATTTAAAGATAATGATATTTATATTTTTGATGGTTAAAATTATGAAAAAATAATATTCAGATATAAATGATTAATAATCCATATCACAATAAATATATTATTAACTACAAACTGCATTAGTGAAAGGAATATGTAAAAATTAGATTAAGTTAATTCATGATATGTAATACGTATCAAATACCAATATGGAAAAAACATTTATGTTGAGATAAATATTTTCTATCTTATTGAAAGAAAAAGAAAGTTTTTATGAATCTAATGATAAATGCTCACCTAAATTTATATATGCTAATAATAATTAATCATAAATTTTGTTAAATATCTGTAATTGAAAAGGAAATAATTACTCCCCACTGAGTGATGTGACATTAAGAGATAATGCTATTACTCTCTTTTAAGTTCTGTTGTTATATAAGTTTAATTTGTGTAGTTTTGAAATTATAGGATAAATTTTGTCTCCTTTTAATTTATATATAAACCAAATAATATGAATTAGCCATTAATATATATAGAGGATGAAAAACAAATCTTACTTTTAACTATCTCTGAATATTAAAACAAAGTTATGGTTATTTATTTATTATATTTGTTAAAGCTAATATTTCATTTAATATTATATTAAAAGTAAGATTTGTTCATCTTAATAGTGATTTCAAATTATTTAGTCTATATATAAATTAAAACAATAGACAAAATTATCATATAATTTCATAACTATGGCAAAAATTAAGCTTCATAACCCCAGTGATTAAAGAGAGAATAATAATATTCTCTCTTTCATTGTTTTTGACATCATATAACTCAGTGAGTAGTTACTTTTATTTCAATTACATATACTAATAAATATATTACTAAGAAGTTCATATACTGGAATTTTGCGCCCAAGTATTAGATTTTCTCAATAAGATTAATATTATTACAGAAGAAATTATCAGGCTATCTGCTCATTATGCCAAAAAAAAAAAGATTTTGGAATATTTTTTGCTCCATTGTATTTCTTTACACACTTATAGAAATCACATCTGTTTTTTAATTCAATCTGATATTCCTTCCTTAACCTCCTTAATAGATAGCACTAAGAAGTCATTTTATCTTTAATTTCACATTTACAAAATTATGATGTCTGTTTTTAAACAAATAAACTCAAACATAATATGAAATCACTTTCATAAACCTTCAGATATTTTTGAATCTACATAGCATTTAGATGAAAAGCAAAGGAACCTAATTCAATTAATAGAAAAAATGATAAATCTGCTTTATATATATAAAATATGGTCATAAAATAGATTGTGTAAATAATATAAAATCTTTAAACTATATTAAGGAACTTAAGAAAAGAGATATATGAAATTACAACAAACATAATTGTATGAATATATATAAAATGTCAATTAATTTAATTAATACTTGGCTAATAATAAATGAATGGAAAATTATATAGTATATATTTATACAGGTTTTATTTTTCTCTTCTTTGTACATATTATATTATTGTTATAATAGGTCTAATTAATTTTATATATAAGAGATAGATGGTGTTATGTATGAATGTACATTGAAATTGTAAAATAGTTCCAAGATATTGAAAAGAGTAAAAATCAATACTTGCCAAAAACAGCTTTTTATATTATTATTGTTGTGTATATATATACAATTATTGTTGTTATATAAAGATATTTTATATTATTTTGTGTGATTTATTTAAATAAATGAAAATACAGCTTAATGGAATAAACTTCTTTCCATTCTTGATGAAAACAAATGTGTTGTCTTTTTCTATTATTGAAGTCTAAACTGAAAAATTTTATATATTAATTTTTTTAAATAGAGTTTCAGAGCAACAGCAGACTAAAATTTTCAAAATAGGAAAAATATTTCAAATTTCATTTGGAAAAACTTGAAATATGTTAAACTTCTACTGTTGCAAGAAAATGGGTCATATAATTAGGAGTTTTAAATTTGTAAATGAACCTTTCAAAGTTTCCAGAGCCATGGACATTTGTAAAAATAAAATGTCAATAATTCGAACAAAACAGAAAATGTAAACATAAAATAAATTTGCATAAAAAAGACAGGCTAATTAAAATTGTAACTAATAATGTTAGAAGCAAAATTATTTAATCAATTGGATTGGTGAAGTTTAACAGTAGAACTGAAAATATCATTAATAATACAAAATAACAGAATATAACTTATGATTCTGTCAAAGCATAAGAGAAGAATGGAAATCAGACCAAAATAAATGACATAGTGAGATTATTCATAAAACTAAAAGGCAGAATTAAAACTCTATGCTTTACATACTAGAAAACAAGGCAAAAACTACCATAAATAGAAAATGGTTTACTTCATTTCATATTAAGTATTCCATTGTAAAAAAAAGAAGTTATGGAGAAAGAAATTCTAACATTTACCCTATATTATTTAAAAATGAATAGGAGAAAATAAATTTAGCTCCAGTGAAAATCAATCTATGTGAAAATGCTAAACCAATAAAAGCAAGCCAAGTAAGATATCTTTCACTCAAAATTTAAATATTGAAGATATATTAGAAGTTTTGTCAACAAAAATGTGTTAAACATGCAAAATTCTGAGTTGGCAATGATAATCTTAATTATTATAAAATCTAGAGATCAAATTTGCAGTTTCAAAGATTATTGCAAAACTGTAACATTAAACCATCACATATGGAATAAAAATAGTTCTATCAATATCTATATGGGCAAGATTTTAAAATAATTAGAGATCATAAAACATTTCTATGGATTTTTTCAAGATCCAAATTGATATGTAAATATTTAAAGCAGTATATGTTGTTCTGGAATGCGATATTAGAATATAATTACATGCACGTTTACAAGGATTATAGATTGGATTAAAATTGATTTTGGATAGAAATTATTAATAAATTGCATAAGTAAGGACTAGACTAATAAATAATCAAAAATCCTGCCTACAGTTTTCTTCAATATATGAGAGCAACTGTCAGTTATTAAGAGATGGATTTTTGTTGTTGCAGATGAGTATTAATACTAATCAGGAATAAAGTGAGATTCTAAAGCTAATCTATAATGGTTACTATTGAGTACTTAACAGTGGTCAGATATAAGCAAAGATGTATGAACATTTTATTAAGAAATGTGTATGATGTTAAGTGCAAAGGTGTTAATGATAATATTGTTAGAATAAAGAATATTTAAAAGAACTTGACTAAGTTTCTGTTTATACTATATATGATCAATTTTCAAATTTTCCATTATGTTTACAAAAAATATAAAAAATGGGTATGAAAGAATCTATGTGATAGGCATTCTTGATGTGATATTCATTATTATTATCCATATAAAATATCTAACTGCTGATATGAATGTATAAAGCATAGAATGATGATCGCTAATTACATTTTACTATATACGTTAGTGCTTAATTATATTTTTATGAAGTTGACACAAATATTTACTCTCTATAACTACCAAATAAATAATGAAGTAGTTGAAGATTAACTTTAATAGCAGCTTAGGTATTTATTTTTTTATTATTAATAATTTTATTTTATTTTTCATTTATTAATATTTTCCTCCAAATGTTAAAATTGTTAAAAGTGTTATGTTCATTGTGTGTCCCTTGTTCTGGATTTAATCTCACACACTATAGCCAATGTGACTAGTTAACCAAGAAGAGGAAAATAAATGATGTGGGTGATATAAGATATTTGCTGATTACATGCTTCTATCATCTAATATCTACAGAATATCACTAGTAAGATTTTCATTACAAAGATGAACATTTGTATTTAGATTAACAAATTGTTAGATTTATAGACAACACATTGTATTAATAACCTTGAATGTATATATATATATATAAGACATATTTTGCAGATTCATCCGTGTTAAAAAATTTAAATATTGATATACCAATGTTTCAACTTGATCACACTAGTCAGCAACTGAGTAATAAAAGGTAGAAAGATGGTTGTAGAGGTGCTACAATCACTGATTTGAAAAAAAAAATAATAAAGTTTCATCAATAGCAAAAATGTTAAATTAATAATGTTTTTTAAAAAAATCTTTCCAAATAGGAGAAAGTTTGCATGTATCATCTCGCTTATTGATACAATCTGGCCTTTCAAGTATCTCAATGGCTTCTCTAATTTTGCACTGGTAGAGATTATCACATCTGGATATGATCCTGGTATTAGAAAAATCAATTTTATGACCTGAATCTATGGTATGGCATGAGAGTACTGATGATGATGAGTGGTGTTTAACTGCATTAGCATGCTCATCTCTCCTAACACTGATGCAATGATTATTCATACCTATGTAAAAAGCTTTACAATTTTCACATGAGATTTGATAAACACCATGAGATTCAAGAGAGATTGAATCTTTAGACTTGGTTATTATATTGCTGATCTTTTGATAAAATGCTGTATCTATATTATAGCATTTTAATATACATCCAATACTATCTGTAGTTCCTTTTACATATAGAACACAAATCCTAATAGCTGATTTATCATCTTTTTGTTTCCTATTTTGTCCATTTTGGGTTTGAAATAAGGCTTTTTTTTTTATAAATTTATAATTATAACTATTTGCTAATAAAACACTATTAATATGATTTATTTCTTCTTTCAGATGTGATTTATCTGAAAGGTTAATTGCTCTATTTAAAAGAGTTTTGGCTACAGAAACTATCTGAGTTGGGTGATGACGAGAATGTAAATATCTGTCCGTGTGTGTATTATTTCTGTAAATAAAAAAAAACAAAAACAAATTGTCTGTTGCAAAGAGTTGCAGTCAATTATAGGGGAATTATCAAATATATGTGAGATGACTAATACTTTGATTCAAAACATATTATAAATATTTTGCAAGCACTAATCCATATATATATATATATATATGAATGGTTAACTCCAATTCATTTCTACAAAATATAAGCAATTATTTTATATTTGTAATAATGTAGTTTTAATTAAGTTATAACAAAATATGCATTTAAAGATGATTTATATTTGCAAAAGAGACTTTTAAAGATTGAATTGTTTTTAGTTGCTGAATGAAAATAGAAAAACAGAAAACAAATATCCAAAGAAAAGGGATTAATTTGTTGTGTTCATGTAATTTCATTTATAATATATATATACATACATACATTAAAACAGAAAAATAATTATCTTCCTATGATAAAATTTGAATAGTTAATTTCTCTACAAAAATAACAAAATGCATATAATATAAATAGATTTGGTTTATCAATATATAGAGAGCTTGACAGATCAATCATTGAATTGTTACTGAGAAGATGAAAGAGAATACTTTGAAGACAGACTGAGATGGAGTTTTAAAAAAAGTTTTCAATCTAGATACTCATTTCTGAAAGTCTGAAAATAGCTTAGTATTTAAATAGATTGCCTTAATCTTGATTATGTTTTGTGTATGCCTTACAATATAATTGCTATAAATGTATAAATTTGATAATTATAGAAATAATAATTTATAGAATAATAATTTTAATTTATTGAACTAGTATTAGAAAAATTAATAAATAGTTGTTCACTGATATACGTATGTATTTATAATTGGCTAAGTCTGCATTTTAAAAATATAAGTGCAAAAGATAACATTGTGATATAGATATAATAATATTTACTTAAATTGTCTAAAAAAGAATTGATGTCATAATAACATTTTATCAATGCCTGACCAATGCATAAATACTTTTACTTTAATAATTTCATTAAGATAGAACATTAAACAAACAAACAAAATAATCATTTTCTTGTATTAAGCTTTTTTTCTCTCTCTCATTTTTTTTTTAAAAATTTCACTCATACTTGTTAAACTTCATTTATTTTTTTAACTATATATCTCATATAATTCATGCTTATTAGAAACTGTTTTGGGATACAACTTTTTATTTATTAACCACACATCTATATATATTTAAAATGTTTTATATGATCTTAATCATAATTTACTTGAAGTTAAGAAACTTTTACAGTAAGTGAATGAATAATGGATAGATGCATTGTACTAGTAATAAGCCACCGATTTATTGCTTGGAAAGTGATAAAGCTGGACTATGATTCATGAACCTACCACAGTATCAAACCACACATGAAGAGCAATGATAAGGAACAAGTGTTTGAACATTTGATAAAAGTGAACACTAAATTTGGTGCCATCACAGATGGAAAACATCCTATTATTGAACTATGATAACCATGACCCACAAAAAAGATTATCATGAATAGTCTACCCATTGAACCAACAATTCAGAATAATCTAATTTCCTGAGATCATTTAAACAATGACAAATAACATTTCTATATTAGTGAAGACTATCTAATAATAAGTTCTAATATAAATTTATTTTAATAAATAAGTTAAGTATACTTGCCAAAACTATCTCCTTCTCTTCTGTTAGTTTTTGCAGCCATTCTTTTTAGTGTTTCAGCCGTAATAAAAAATCGATCGATTGAATGAAATTGTCTATAAAAAAGTGAAATTAATATATATAAAAAAGGTAGGACTTTATAAATTGTATTTTCATATAAATATAATAATTTAATATTTCCTTAAATGTACACATTATATTTATGATATCGGTAGAATTCAACTTACAAAGTACATAATTCTAATTCGAAAGAACAGAAAACACGCGCAACACTAACAAGCAAAAAAAATCATAACCAACATAAATTTATCTTTAATAATAATTATTGTAAGACTTATTTAACTATCTTAATTACTTAAAAAAAAACAAAACAAAACCATACTTTTTCTAAAATTTTACATTGTCGATTAAAATGTCGTATCGTATAACTTTATAATCACATCGTCTGCTAAAAATCTATTGTTCCTTAGTAACAATGGGTTCAAACGTCACAGTTCACTAAGAACGTGAACGGGAAAAAAAACGAGATGTATCGTGATGTTGTTTTAAGCTGTGTCTATCGGAATTGTTAGTGCTTATTTGTATCTGATTTTATGTTTGCGATATTATTTTTTGCTTCACTATGTAGTTATCAAGTCATGGGAGATAATTGTTTGGATATTAATACTTGTGCATCGACTGCTGTTGTTGTTTACGATCCTACTTTTTTATTGCCATTTCGAGAGGAATTCCGCGAGTTTCATTTTGTTGATAAAATAATTAAAATCAAACAAAACTGGGCATCTCTCGGAGTTGCAGCTGTTGTTTGGGATGCTGTAAGTTTAAAAAATTTAGCAATTTTATAACTGTATAATGAAAATTCGCTACGTCTTTGGGGTAAAAAAACAACAAGCAATTATAAATCTGTATTTATCGGTAATTTTTAGTTGAATATCTTTATAAAATAATTTTGTTTGAAACTATTCACGAAACAATATTAAGATATTCTAGTTTTCATTGTATTTTTTAATAGCTTAGATAATTAATAGCTTAGTATTTTTCATTGTTTCTTGCAGTGAATAGTGCTATAAATAAGTAAAGTAGTGTAAAATTATTATTGGTTGCTGTTAAATCGACATTCAACAGAGTATATGGAAATATTCCACGATTGCATTATGAAGGTTACTGGAGAAGGCAAGATGAAACTGCAGATAAAAAAAGTATAGTCAAGAAGTGATTGCAATTAGTTAGGGCTTCTCGTGTCTGCAAAATAAGAATTCTACAAGTATTTTTTCTTGTTCTTTTATGCATCGATTTATATATATATCATTTATACACCTTTATTAATCACTTTACAGTGCAATCATTTTATTCCTTGATATTTTCCTAATGGTTTCAACTGATAAGCAGTCCTAATCAAAGCTATGTAATATTCAAATATATATAACCATACATATGATCATGACTGCAGAAAGGAATTTGCTGTTAACTGAAAGGAGACCCTTTGATTCCTCTTGGAGGTCTTAATGAAACCTGGCAGGGCAAATTCCTAATGTCCAATCCATACATTCTTCTTGGTGCAGCTATTATTGCTATGTTATTATTCATGTAGTATATGAACATGGTTTGGCAGCTCACCAATTGGTGTGTTTCTTGGTTTTTTAATTCTGAGTTTAAGATCAAGAAACACCATGGTCTTTCTTCATAATTGCCTGATACTTCTTAACTGAAATATCAGTTGAATTTTTTTGAAAACAGAATTAATGTATGTGTAAATGAATTTTTTTTTTCTATTCTAATAGATATTTATATTCATGACAGACAAAAATAAATCATGGCCCTTATTCCCAGGAGGATGTAAAGTTGCCAGCTAAAGGCAGAAGTTAGCAGCCAAAGGTGGACGGTGCTAAGAATCTCTTGATTGTGAAGCAAGGCTGCCATTTAATGATGACCATTTATTTAGGTACTTATAATTGCAGATCATTTTCAAGTGAAGGAAGATTGCAAGTATCGGAAGAACTGTCTCATTAAATGGGACATTTTTGACTAAAGATAATAACATTTCACAATTGTCATGGGAGACTTTAATGCTAGAATTGATAAACAATTAAAAGATAAAAGTGCTGCAGATAAATTTGATTATGGTGATAGAAATGAGAGAGGACATAGATTTGTGGAGTTTGCAGAAAAAGAGAAACTTTATATTTTGAATTCTCTTTTTGTGAAAAATGTTAAACACAAATGGACATGGAAACATCCAAATGAAGGTACAACATAATTGGATTATATTTTGATTAACAGAAAATATGTATTTCAAGATTGTAATGTTCTTAATAAATTCAACACAGGAAGTGATTATTGATTAGTAAGATGTACGATACATGTTAATGTAAAATTAGAGGGAAAAAATTATGAAGAAAATATCACAGTTGATATTTCTAATCTTCAGAAACATTCCTACGAATTTAAATTAGAACTTGTAAATTGTTTTGGAATATTAATAGATTTTGAACATGATTCAAATTTGAATGAATTCAATAGCAAAATAACTGATACACTTTTAAAAATTACAATGAAGATAGCTGGTACAAAAAAGTAGCAATTGACTAGTAAAATTTCTTCCGAGATATGACAATTTATAGAGAAAAAAAGGAATATGAAAATATATAAAAATGATGCATTAAGAAGAATTGAATATCTTGAATTTTATAAAATGGTACGAAAAAGAATTAATAAATGATATAAGAAAGTATAATTGTGGACTAGCAAGGAAAGCTATAGAAGAGAATAAAAGTCTCAAGAGTGTAAAACAACATCTTGGTATTGATATGAAACATTTCTGCAATAAGAAAAGGATGGAACTATTACTAAAAAGAGAGAGAATATCATGAAGTGTATAGAAGAGTTATATCAAGAATTATATAGCAATAAAGAACAAGTAAAAGTACCTCCTACAACTATTATATTTTCTGAATTGCCCAGGATTTTAAATGAAGTGTGACATGCAATTATATTTATGAAGAAGGGGAAAACTCCAAGTAATGATGGAATTATAATAGATATCTTAAAGAAGCAGGTGAAGAAATAGAAATTTTTTTGGAAAAGTTATATACCAAATGACTCAAATAATAAAGAAATACCAGATGATTGGAATAATGCAGTACTAATATTAATATTTAAAAGAGGCGATAAAGAAATTATTAGAAATTACAGATCCATAAGTCTTATCAGATTCATACAAAATTTTTACCAAAATAATTACAATTCGTCTACAGTGAACTTTGGATTTTAATCAGCCAAAAGAACAAGCTGGATTTAAAAGTGGGGTTCGTATAGTGGATTACATCCAAGTATTAAAAGAAGTTATAGAAAGGACCAATGAATATAAATTGACATTAGGCTTTGGATTTCTAAATTATGAAAAGACTTTTGATTCTATAAGCATTGCTTCAGTGATTAAAGCATTGGGTCATCGAGGATATTGTCATATACTGAAAAATATTTATAAAAATGCAACAGCAACAATTAGATTACATCATGATACTAGGAAGATTAACATTGAGAAGAGTGTATGGCAGGGTGACTCCATATCTCCAGAACTTTTTACAGCAGTGCTGCAAGAAGTATTTTGTGGATTAAAATAGAAAGCTAAGGGAGTAAAAGTAAATGGAGATTATTTAAGTCCATTAGATTTTGCAGATGATATAATTATTTTTGCAAATAATGCTTTAGAAATTCAGGAAATGTTGCAAGAGTTATCAGAAGAAAATAAGAAAGTAGGATTAAAAGTAAATGTTAAAAAGACAAGTAATGTTCAATGCATATTCTCAAAAGATGGAAATAAAGATTGATAATGATGAGTTAGAAGAAGTTAACAACTGCAAATATCTTCATCAAATTATTACTATAGATGGAAACATAATGGATAAAATTAATCATAGAATTAAACTTGGTTGAAGTGTTCTTGGTAGAAATAACTTAATATTAAAAGGAAATATGCCCATGTATTTGAAAATGAAGGTTTTAATAAATGTGTTTTACCAATTCTTACTTAAGGATCTGAGAGTTGGACATTTAATAAAAGAGCAATACAGAGACTTCAGACCACTCAAAGAAATATGGAAAGATGTATGTTATGAATAACAAGAAAAGTTCGAAAATAAAATACATGGGTGAAAGAACAAACAGTTATTATTGATTTCACAGAAAGATTTAAGAGACTGAAATGTAGTTGGTTTGGACATATTGCTAGAAGAGATAATAGATGGACAGTTGAAATCTTAAACTGGATTCCAAGAGATTGTAAAAGACCTAGAAAGAGATCACATATGAGATGGATGGATGAAATAACAAAGTGTGCTGGGGTGATGTGGTGAAGAGAGGCTAGAAATCAGAAAAGTTGGATTGAACGTAGAGTCACTTTCATCCTGCAGTGGATTGATAATGGTTGAAATGATGATGATGACATATGGTTATATATATTTGAATATTGAATACAATTTTTGTTTGATTGCATTGTAAAAAGTGATATAATGTAGATGAACAAATGATATTATATCCAAATTACGAATTGTGATATCTTGAGGTAATGGTATTGAATTAAACTGTATCATACAGGGTTTTTTTTTTAAAAAAAACCTTATTATTTCTTAGTAAACATTTTAGACTAGTTGAAAAATTTTATAAAAAAAATAAATTAATTTATACATAAAGCATAAATCAAGCAGTTTGCCCTCTGTTATTTAATAGCATATAATGCTAAATCGTCCAAGCACTTTATTACTGCTACACAATGCTTTATTTACCATCCTTTCTTACAGTTTACAGTTTTGATTGCCCTAGCAATCTTCTTCAGAACTTTACATCTCTTAACCTCAACTGTTACCAATTTCCAGTATTCCTTTATCTTCTTCAAGAAGTATAATATATTGCATTGCCAAATGTATACCATCTAATACTAAATTGTTCAAGCATACTTTACTATTGTTAAACAATGCTTTATTTACCACCCTTTCTTACAGTTTTTATTGCCCCAGAAATCTTCTTCAGAACTTTATAATAAAGGGTCGTAAATAAAGCATTGTGTAATAATAGTAAAGTGCTTGGACAACTTAATATTATATGATATACATTTGGCAATGCAATAAGAAAGAGTTGTTATTATGTTATTTAATAGAGTGGTAAAGCCTCAACTTTGGAACCTAAGGTTCTCAGATTGATTTTAGTTCTGGCACTTCAGGTACTGAAACTTCTTATAAATTCTTGAGCAATAAAGCCATTCAATTATTTTATTTAACACGTTCAAAAATAGTTCTCTTCACTATACTCTAGATCCATTTGCTGTAAATGGAGTAATCGATGGACTTCAGATGATAGTTGACATAAAGTTGAGGTTATTAAAATATATATTATTATTGATCTAATCATCTAGGTGCATAAGTGCCTTATTCCAGATTGGGATTATAACTCCTCATTGATGAATGTAGATAATATACGACTATCATCTGGTAGCATTGATTGCACAAGCTTGTATTACAGGAGCCTAAAATAAGATAAAGAGAACTGTTCTTGGTTACATAAAGTGCTAATGGGAAAACCTAAAAATAGTCATTCATTTTAATGGCACGAGGACTTCATTGTTTATGATGCTCTAAAAATCAGAGTTTACGATTTAACTCCCCCCCCCTCCCAAAAAAATGTCATTAGAATAATTAGTAATGATGAAGTATGTGTCCTTGGCTTCTGAGAGCAGTTCTCTTTATCACACTCTAGAGCTTAAGTTTACAGTAGATAGCTTTAGAATAAGAAGAAGATAACTGTTCTTGAAAATATATAAGGAAGTCATCTGATATTGTTGTTAATATGTCAATGGCTTAATAATATCCTGTTGCCTTGACTGCTGAGTTGGTCTTTGGACAGAAAAGGTATCTTCATGGTAAAAGTACACATATACGTGTATGTAATATTAATTTTCCTTTTTATTTATATATGTAATTCTTTAGCCTAAGTATGCATAACGAAGCAGTTTCTTCTTTATATCGTAAAGCTGAGTGACTTCTGGTGAAGATAAGAAAGAAACCATTTTGTTAGGCATATTTCACGCTTTCTAAGATTTTGACTTTATGTCATTGATCTTAATTAGTATAAGTAGCCATATTTTTAGGTCATAATCTTGAATTCTGTACTTAAGGTAATTACATTGATTTAAAGAGGAAGGAACAGATTGCACCCATTCGTAAAACCTTATGAAAAATCGTGAAGTTAAAAGAAAAAGTGAAATGACAATTGATTAGAAAAGTGGATATATATTCTTCAGTTATAAAGTTACAAATATTGAAAGTATAGTTGGAGTGTAGTCTCTTATAAATACAAGAATGAAAGAACAACATTGTGAAGTTTGATGATATATCAGATAGAGTGGCAAATGGAAATATCATATGCAGATAATTCAGATTTATGCATCTAATTTTTATAGAGATTTTTTATATAGATGTTCAGAATGATTTTGATAAGATGAAACAATATTTTAAAATTGTCATAATAGATTTTAATGTTAGAATTGGAAAATGTTCAAAAGGTGAAAATGCAATGTCCATAGTAGATATGAATAAAGAAATTAAAAATGACATCAATTTATGGAATTTGTTTCTGGTAGTGGGAAAGTTTATGTTATAAATTTTTAAAAAAACTCCAAATAAGAAAGATTCTTCCTTATGAATTTATGAATATTGTTAGAGAAGGCAAAGTAAATCTGTATAGATTTTGGTAGAATATAAAAAGTAAGATATAGTCAATAAGTGGTTATGTCTACCTATGACAGTTCTTGTTTGCAAAATATGACTTTCGATTCCTCCAAGTATGTATTAATGAACATATGTTCAATTGGGAAATACAAAAATATTGGATAGAGAAGAAAAGGCGCAAAGAAGAAAATTTAAAGAAGCTGCTTACACAACAATGGCAAACAATCCCATAAATCAACCTAGTGTGACTATACATAATGTATGGAAACCCCTAATCAACCCTTGCCCTTAGGAAAAAGTAGAGAAATCAGGAGGAACCTCATAAATAATTATATGAAATTTCTACTGACTGTTGCCTTTGGCAGGATGGCCCAATTGGTTAGAGCGTTACCTTAAAATTCAGTACTAAAGAATCTAAGAGATCAAGTTCAAATCCCATGCTAGTACTGTCACTGGCCAGGCCAGCAACACCTGAAGAAGAGGGGAGAATAATACCTCTTGAAACATTGTGGATTTACTAACCTGTTTGATGTGTTAGTACTAACAGTTGAATGTATTTGGAATATTTAAGTAAAGTTAAATTTTTCTAAAGACATTCAATACTCATATTAGATGATGGAAATAGTTCAATATAAAAATACATCTAAAACACCATCATCACAAGCCTTCAAGAAAACAATAATATCACATTTTTTTAAAAAACATTTATTAGTTTTTGCTAAACATTTTAGAGTATTTGAAGATTTTTTTTTTAAAAAGATTCTAATTTACATGAAGTATTAATAAAACATCATGTGACTAATCAGTTGGCACTTAACATTATAAATGAAAATAGGCATAGAAGCGAAATTGGATTATGCTATAATTAACAGAAAATATATGTTTTAAGAGTGTAAGTGGACACCAATTAGTAAGATGTAAAATATGTATTAATGCAAAACCAGAGACAAAGTTGTCAAAATAAGAGTCATAGATCAATTCATAGATCACATGACCCTATCTCTTAAGCTTGTAAGTTATAAACAGTGAGGATTGCCAATTCCTCTACAAGCTTTATGATAAATGCTTAGCCAGAGCCAGCACTTAAAATATCTCTGTCAGGAACCCCTCGCCAAACCCCTGACCATGGTTTCGTGCTTTGGCACTCCTCAGAGAGGTGTCAGGGTAGGTTCAGACACTAGATCTAAAAATACCAACCCAAAGCTAAGCACTTAGCTAAAAGTTATCTATTGAGTGGAAAATCTGAAATTTTCAGACATCTACATGTCTTCAAACCCAGCTATCCAACTCTAATAGCTATATGGGGCCGATAGATCTTCAGCCATACCATATATTAGTAGTCATAGCAATATAAAATTGCATAAGACTTTTGGCAGAGACAATAAATAGTCAAAATAAGAGTCATAGATCAATTCATAGCTCACATGACCCTATCTCTTAAGCTTGTAAGTTATAAATAGTGAGGATTGCCAATTCCTCTGCAAGCTTTATGATAAATGCTTAGCCAGAGCCAGCACTTAAAATATCTCTGTCAGGAACCCCTCCCCAAACCCCTGACCAGAGACAAAGTTATTAAGAAAAACAGTATTAACTTTTGATATCCCCAACTTTCAGAAATAATCAAGTGAATTTATATTAAACCTAACAAATTTTTCTAAAATATTAACTAACATTAATGATGATCCAAACCTGATGAGTTCAGTAAGAAGATAATTGATAATCTATTAAAGACTGTTACGTAGATAGATAGTATTAAAAAAATAGTAATCAGACAAGTTTTCAACTGAGTCATTACAATCTATCAATCAATAGTATTCTGGCATTGTCCACATTTCACCACCATACAATAATATCCTCTACACATAGCATTTAATTAATTTTTTCCTTAATTATCTCTTCAAATGTCCACAAAATATTTTTTTTCTCTTAATAAATGCCTCCTTTTCCAATGTGATTCTTTCATCTTTTTCCATCCTCACTTGATCAACTACTCAAATATCTAAATCCATTTACCTTTTGAATTTCTGTATATTATCATGGATTTCAACTTGTAGTCTTTTTGTATTCTTTCTTTTCTATAAGCACTTGGTCTTTTCAACATTAATCTTCATTTTATATATCCTTCCTCCAATTTATTCAACATATTCTGAAGTCTCTTTTTACCCTCAGCTATAAGAGTCATATTGTCTGCAAATCTTATACATTTTACTATTCTACCTCCAACATTTGCTCCTCCACAATCTAAATATTTATTTAACATGTCTTCTAAGTAAATATTAAAAAGTATAGATGACATATTGCATCCTTGCCTAACTTCTTTTTCTATATTCACTTCATCAATATCATTATTCTACAGTCTAATTCTTATTCTTTGCCCAGTATACACATTCCAAATCAATCTTTTCCTTTTTCAAAATAAGATGGTCATAAGCTTATTCCAGATTATTCTATTAAATGCTTTTTTTCAAGTCCATAAAACATATACCAATTCCTTTATTTTTTTCAATCTCTGGAATTGTTCTAACAACACCAATAGTATCTGTTATATTTTTCCATTTCTGAAAACCAAATAGTTCTACAATATAATATTCTACCTTTTCATAAATTTTTTTGAGAAAAAAATTCTCAATAAAACTTCAGAAGCATGCAATAACAAACTCATTGTCTTGTACTTTTCACATTTAACAGCTTTTTTTTTAAGAAATTGGATTCATAATAGTCCTCAAAAAAATTTCAGGCTAAACTCCAGTATTATATATCAAATTGCAAAATCTAACTATTTCCTTCATAATCATTCCCCCATTTCTATAAGAAATTCTATAGATATTGTATCAAATCCGACAACTTTACCTTTTTTTATTTGTTCAATCGACTTTATTGCTTTATCTGTCAATATGTCCATACCTTTATCATCTACTTCAACATTTTCAAGTTTGTAATTGATTAAAAAAAATTTTCTAAATAGATATTGAAGATATTCTTTCAATCTTTTCAATATATCATTGCTGTGAGTTAATCTCCTTCCATTCTTATCAGCTATTTCACTGTTATTCATTGTTTTTTTTTCACAAATGACATTTCTAATTCTATCAAATACCAGATCACACCTTTTTACCTGTAGAAGCACTTCCTTCTCTCTACATTCTTGTTCCAACAATCTTTTTTTAAATCTGCTCTTATTAGTTCATAATTAATTTTTATATACGCTCTTTGCCGTTCTGCAGTATTGATATTCTTTCATCTTCATATTTTCCTCTTTTTCAATATATCTTCCACTATTCAAGATCATTTAACTTTCTTTAACGAACAGTTCCTATTTCATTTTTTGCTGTTTTTAATATTTCTTTTTTAGTTCTACATCAATGCTTATCAGAACTATTCATATATTCCTCATATTTATCAATTCTTTTTATTATTCTTTCACTTATTAAACCAAATCTTCCTTTCTTCATTTCTCTCAATTTATCTAAATCCCATCTTGCATATCTTTTCATTCTTTGTATTCTTTTTAAACTTTAATTTAATTATAACCAAATTATTTTGAGTATTTCTATCAGCATGAGGCAAAGCACGAACCCTTAATAACATTTTTATATCTATCCTGAATCAATAGTCTTTTTAATATCGTTCTCTATCACCTGGAGCTCTCCTTAATACCGAACAATTTTTCCTTCCTTATTTTTGGCCCCAATAGCATTCCAATCACCCATTAATAATATACATGCATTTTTCCTCATGTTGAATAATTTCCTCCATATTTTCATATTACTCATCAATTTCAATATCATCATAACTGGTAGGTAATTGGCATATAAACTTATAAATATCAAGCCCCTAGGATTTGTAGTTATCTTCATCATCATAAGTCTCATCGGTACAGCTCTTTTTAATGATCTTACATTCCCCATATCAACTCTCAATGTGTCATTTTTCAATGGATTATCTTTATGAGGATTTTTATAATCTGAGTATATTTTGTTTACTGTTACCAGGAAAAGCATTAAAACCATCATTAATTAAGGTCTCAACATCAATCTGAATGAATCCTGTGGACGTACTCGTAATAAAAAAAAAAACAAAATAAGGCAATTATAAGGCAAAGTGGTTTCCCATTGCCTTCTTTCTCCAGCAACAACTTTCATTATAGGCTTAATGTGCTACCATATCTCATAAAATAATCAACTGTTTAGCTCTTCCCTCTTCATTGTTGTTACGTATAGAAAAAATTTCTAGAATTCTTTAAAGCGATAAGTGACAAAAAAAAGTTAGTGATATAAACAAATAAAACTGAATTGGCAGTAAAAGCTATAAAAGAGAACTTGAGTCTCAAAAATATGAAGCATCTTACTATGGATAAGTTATAACTGACACACAGGCTTATTCTATACCTGTGTCTATATATGTAATATATAGGGTATATGAGCACAGACTTTCACATGACCCACCACTCTCCACTCTATCTAATAACGCTGATACACTCAAGCACATATATGCTGAAAAGAAAAATAATCACCAATATATGTATTTCATGCTAAACCAGCAATCATCAGTTGGTCCAGATTATCATCTCCCATACATATATACTATAAGTGCTCAGATATATATTAAGATAGACAATCTTCATACTTTAATGGACAGGCTCCAATCTACTACACATTCCAATTCTTCAACCGTCCATCCAATTGAAAATCTGATGATGGAATGCTCAAAGGCCACCCTGAGGCCGAGATTCTTGCCACACCCATGTTGACCTAAAGTCAATCTGATCCCACATGTACAGGACATAATCCATTGAATACGTATGCAAGGATGGGCACACATCTCTACAATGTAATAACTGACCCCCAGGCTTATTATATACCTGTGTCTATATATGTAATATGTCCTGTACATGTGGGATTCAGATTGACTTTAGATCAACATGGGTGTGACAAGAATCTCGGCCTCAGGGTGGCCTTTGAGTGTTCCATCATCAGATTTTTAATTGGATGGACGGTTGAAGAGTTGGAGTGTGTAGTAGATTGGAGCCTGTCCATTAAAGTATGAAGATTGTCTATCTTAATATATATCTGAGCACTTGTAGTATATATGTATGGGAGATGATAATCTGGACCAACTGATGATTGCTGGTTTAGCATGAAATACGTTTATTGGTGATTATTTTTCCTTTCAGCATATATGTGCTTGAGTGTATCAGCATTATTAGATAGAGTGGAGAGTGGTGGGTCATGTGAAAGTCTGTGCTCATATACCCTATATATATATGGATAAGTTAGTTCGGTGATAAGAAGAAAAGGTAAAGAGAAGAATGACATCATCAAATATTTGGAGTATTTTTTTTTTATTAAGGACTATATGTAATTAATTCCAGTAAAATAAAATAATTTCTGTCTTTTGAAATACCAAATATCTTAAATGAAAAAATAAGACATGCAATTAAATCTATGAAGAATGAAAAAAGCTCCAAGAAATAATAATATTATTATAGATATTTTAAAATAAGATGGTGAAGAAATAATTTGTGATCAAAGCTATGTATTAAATGTCTAAGTAATAATGGTGAAAATGAAAATATTAGAAATTCCAGACTGATTAATAGTAAGATTATTACAACTCATTAACGAAGACATTTGGATTCAAACTTGCCAAAAATAGATGGATTTAAAATTGGTTTTAATACACGATTAATCATATCCAAGTATTAAAAGAAGTTATACAAAATGACCAATGAATGTGATTTGTTGTTTTGCATTGGACTTACAGATGTTTGATATTATAAACATCTCTAGTTTAAGACTTTGGAACATCAAATCATAGACCTAGAATATTTATCAATATGCAACAGTTGTAATTAGATTAAATTTATGACACTAAAAAGGATTAATACTGATAAAGATGTTCACCTAGATGATTCCATTTCCAAAACTTTTTACGTATATAGGAGGCTAAGGAATAAAAATAAATAGGAATTAATTAAATTTATCTAGATTTTTCGGATGTCATAGTTGATTTTTCAAATAATGTTTAAAGCTTCAACAAATGTTAAAAGCTATCAGGTGAAAGCAAGGAAATAGGAATAAAGACAAATGTGAAAAAGACTAAAGTTTGATAGGTTTTGCAACAAAAAAAAAAGATTGATAATAATAAATTAGAAATTAATATCTATAAGCAGATTGTTAATAAATATGGAAATATAATTAATGAAATTAATCATAGAATTAAATTTGGAGAGAATGCTTTTGATGAAAATATAATATTAAAGGAAATGTGAAAGATTTTTAATAAATGGATACCTAAATAAGATTCTGAGACATGAATGCTTAATAGAAAAGTAATACAGAGATTTCAGATCACAAAGAAAAGTAAAGAGAAATATATGTTGAGAGTAATGAGGGATAAAAAGCAAAATACATGGATGAAAGAACAAATAGGTAACATAGGAAGAATTAGGCTAAAATAGAACTGGTTTGGATATGTTTTTAGAAGAGATGACTATAGATGGATAATTGATATCTTAAATTGGATACTAGAAGATTGTAAAAGACTGTGAAAGAGATCATGTATGAAGTGGGTAGTTGAGATAAAGAAGTTTTCTGGAGTGATATGGACAAGAAAAACCATGAGGTGGGAAAACTGCATTAAACTTTTAAAGACCATCTTACGGAGAATCGATTATGATTAAAAGTGATAATGATGATGGAATACATAATACATCTCTACGAATGGAAGCATTTATTTCAGTTTAAGACTGATTTAGTTTATATATTTATATTCATGTTTAGAATCTAAAGCAAAGTTCTACGGTTATTATATTATGAATAAGCATTAAATTATATACATTTAAATTTTATTTCAGTCTGTACTAAATATTCTTATTATGATGAGGCAATTAGGAAATATCTCATTAACCTACTTATTGCTTTTATAGTTGGTTAGAATGAAGTTGATTTAATCCGTTTTGGAAAAATTAACATCAGGAAAAATCAACATATGGTATTTAAAGGAAGTCAAGCTGTACAAACTATTAATTATTTTTTCATAATTATATTAATATGTAAAACTTCAGTGACACGTCTTGTTATTGTTATAAAAACATTTTGACATTTATCTTTTTGAAATGGTTTTCATTATCTTCGGTTGTTTCTTTGTAATATGTAGATAAATTTTTGTAATTTATGTAGATTACTCCAGAAAATATCAATGTTAAAAAGAAAAAAAAAAGTTCTATAGTGATTATTTAAATCAATGTGCAAAACAAATGTATCTTCATGTATCGCACGCTAATCTAAAATCTGATCTTTAAGTTTTGTAAATAATATTTTTTTCTGAAAGTTTTTTGTACCATGTCTAATTGCATTTCACGTTATATTCCATTTTCAACTATATTTTCTCAATGAAAGTATTAAAGTGTATTTCTTTAGACTCTCTTTGAGATCATTTTTACAATATAAATGGCATCTGAATTCCCTGCAAAAAGAATTTTCTATGAAAACCATACTCAAGTTCACTATAAAACTCTTTTAGGATGTGTTATTATTTCTCCCATATCAAATTCTTTAAGAATTACTGAATATTCTTAAATGAATTTTTTCCCCAGTGACTTGATATTAAGATAACAGGGTTCCATGTAATAAATGTGGTAGAATTATAGCCTTATGATTATTAAGAATAAAACATAATCCAAAATCCCTGACTCCAGGATAGTATCAAATTTGTGGATTTTAGAATTTCAAGAATATAACCACCCAATCTATTGCAAACCTATTATGATATACAATAAAGCAAACAGCTTACTACAATTAGACATATTAATTTGTAGATATTTCCTGAATGGTTTTTTTTTTTTTAATTTTATTTTATTTGTAAATGCAAATTTATTATAAAAAAAATAAAGATTATCTTTGAAACTTTATTTGGATAATAGAAAGTTTTGAATAATAGGTATTTGGATTAAGAATATTATATCTGTATTACTTTTGGATGCTATTAAGTTGAAGTCACCCATTGGTGATCATATGGGTAGCATTTCTTCAGAATGAGCTATTATCAGTTTTGTTTTTAAAGGCACATTTGCCTTGTAGTAACATCCAATCTACAACTTAATTGAAGCAATTACATGAAAGAACCGAAGTTTTAATGTGTTAAATGCAACGACAGCATCATATTTTATTTTGTATTGAACCTCAAATGCCAAGTCTGCCTTATTATCTACAAGCTATCAAGATATTTAAACTGATTCGCTTTTTTAAACTAATAAAAATATCCAGGATAAAACTTGCTGAACATTTTTTTTTAATTATCAGTTAATAAAACCTGTTTAGTGAAATTACTTTTAATCTGTTCCAAAGACCATCCCATAAAAATGAAAAGCATAGTTGGAAGTTAGTAGATTTTTTATTTAACATGGTTTTCATTTCAAATACATTAACTTTTGTATCAGTAATAATAAGTTTTTATTCCATAGCACCAATAACTGTATAATATGAATTTACGTCAGTGGGGTTATTTTGGTCAATAACATCTTTCCCACTTTTATATAATGCAAACATTATTTTTGCAATAATTTTATTTTCTTAGTTTTGGATGTCTAGCAGTCATCTTCAGAGTTACAAAATCAGCGGGATAACTGATTAATTTTGAAAATTGCCAAAATCTTTGAAAGCAGCTGAATAAAATGCTTTGACTAAATTGATAAGAGAAGTATATGGGTTTCATCACAACTTTTTATTTTATAATTTGCTTGACAATGAAACTTGCCCATGTTGCTTCTTAATTCCCTTAAACTACGCTGAGAATATAATAATCATTGATAAATAGCTGGAACTTGTCTATTCAATAAAAAAATAATTAAATAGTCGAACACAGGAAGTGCCAAAACAAGTTGACTAAGGATTTTTGTTCAAGATTCTGACACTATCTCTGCACTTAATCACGCAGGGTCAAAATTTATATGAATTATATCCAAAGTGGTGGAACTTAGCTGCAATTCATAGACCATGAGCTCTAGAGTCCATCACTTTACTTCTGTTCTAAACTATGCAGGATAAAAAATTAACATCTTTGAAAATATTTTTACTATAATGAATTATATTTATTGTTATTCAATGATAATAAGTGAAATTTTTTTCTATCTTTATTTTCACAAATTGAACAATGGATATTAGGTGGCACTATCCTGGATTCATATATACATAAAAAAAAATTGCAAGAGGCTGTTTTAACTTTATTGAGTATCAGTGTTCAGATCTCACAAGATGGATGTATCATTAAAAGAAGTCATCTTTTAAATATCAACCTTATTGTATAAAATTGTAATGTTCAATGATTTAATTGGATTAATGTATTTTTCAGTTCCATGTGTTACATTCAGTGCATCAAAAAATATATAAAGCAATTAAGATTACAAAGGACTATAAGACTATCTTCTTTATAATTCTCACCAATTGCTCTTTTAAGTTTTTTAGGCAGTCATTGCAATTTTGCTATTAAATTACCATGTTACTTATGGATCTCTGTATTCATTTTATGATTGCTGCAAACAATAATGCCACCATATTTTTTTAAGAAGGCTAATAGTATAGTCATCATTAGAGAACCAATCAGGATATTTATTATTAGTGAACCCAAAAATAGATCTAATCATATCCACAACACATTTATGAGAATTCAATAACTCATTGACATGACTAGCTCAAAAATCCAAATTAACAATCATGTTTAAAATGTAGTGAAATTTAGCATACGAAGCTGTTGCTCTTAAAGCACAAATATCAAATTTTCTTTCTATATATATAAATATTTAACATTTTTTAACGGTCTATATAGATGTAAATTAATTAGTAAATCAGATAATCACATATATACCAAGTTAATTCCACTGCCAGGGTATATTGATGTGCAGTGACAATAAGGCTGGTTCTGCTAGCTGAAAGAAAACAATAGAAAACCTGTTCAACTACTCCTAAATTAAAGGAGTCCTCTACCAATCGAAAGGAGAGTGATCTTACTGGTTGCTGCATAGCAGTACACCTTGGATGTGGATTTAAACTTCATATATAGATGGTTATCCCATTTACTAATTAATTTACATATATATATAGCTGGCATTTTTGAAAGAATTAAATAACTGTAATAGATCTGGGCTAGACATCTTGCTAGAAGAGATAACAATAGATGGGCAGTATTGGCTCCCAAGAGATTGTAAAAGACCTAGAAACAGACTACTTGTGAGATGGATGAAAGAAATAAAGAAGTTTGCTGTTGTGTTAAGGAGAAGAGAGGTTGGAGTTCAGAGAAACTGGATTAAACTGGGAGAGACCATCTTGCAGTAGATCAATAATTGTTGAAAATGATGATATATATTGTTTATTAAATGGGTATTTAATAAGCATTTAATTAGCTTTGAGGATGATATCTTAAAATCCATGATTTTATTTTATTATTTTTCCAATATTTTTTTTTTAAATAGAAAGAGGTCCCATGAGGACATAATAATAGCTAATCTTCATTGATTTAACCCTTGGATGACCATATTCTATATGTTTGTGGCAGTCACTTTCACATGCATTATATGAAATAAAGATTAAATTAAAAATGTGATTTCATAGTTAATACTAAACAATACATTCAGAATCAGGGAAGAAGATCCGTGTAAATCACATGATTGCAAGTCTGCTACGATAGGGTATTTTCAATGTTGGATTTGTAGACAATTATCGAATCACAAGTGCAAATGTCATTATGGCAGTTCTTGTTTTAATACAAAAAAAAATTTTAACGGTTGAATCCAGTCTGAAGAAGCTGTCTATTAACCATAGCTATTTACTTCAATCCTGGACAACAGATTATTATGTAGAATTATAAAAACAATACCTTTGTAGGGTTTGAAAACACATTGTAACTAGTAAACAGGAGGATATATAACTTATGATTTAATTTTATACAAATTAAAACACTATATTTGATTTGTGTTGTATCATTTTATTTGATACATATATATCTGTTTGAATTTATTTTTGTAATCCTACTCTTTTTCCATTTTTTACTTGGAAGTCATATTCCAAATTTCATTTCTAGATTTAAATTTTTATTTTAATTTTTCAGAATTTCTTTTCTATTGGTAAGATCAAGAATTGGAATTAATTAATTAAGCTGATATATTTTCGAGTTTTTGATTTATTAATAATCTTATTTATTCTCCTTTATTTATTAATATCATTATCACATTTAACAAATCATGAATTTTTGTCTTTTTATCCTCGTGATTGATCCCTTGCACAACACTGCTTGAACATTTCTTGTGAGATATTTTCCATTGCTTCTTCTATAGGTATTAAAATTTTTGATTATCATCATAATACACCCATCCCTAGTGAAGAAATCTTTTTAATGAACTCAGGAAGCTTATATGTATACATTGATAGGTATTTTATGTAACTATTTTTTAAAAATGCTAATAACCATAATGGCCAATTCATTCGCTACAATTTTTATTGATTGTTGCTGTAAGAAGCATTTTTTTCTAAATGTTCCACTTTCCATCATGGGTCTGAAACTATTTAATAGGTAATCTGGATAAGTATCTAGTTTAGTAGTAAATGTGAGGTAGTTATAATGACATAGATTTCTTAGAATATTTTAAATAATCACTGAAGATCAGTTACTAGTTCTAATTCTTTACTATATAGATACTAAGGAAATTTCTTCATTACAAATATTGTTGTTAGTGTTTACTTTCCCGATAGTTTTGTTCTACTTTTGATAAGGTACATGATCTTAGTAATCTTTCAAACTAGGCATGTGAGAGCTAGTACATTAGATGTTAAAACTGCCTCAATGTTATTTGAGTAATGCATCAGTAATCGGTCAAGTGATCATTATAGAATTGTGTATTCCTTATCCATTTTGCTCTTCATTTAAAAAATGCGTAATGGTTGGGTTCTGTTAATATTTTTATGAAATGGTAAAAATAATTTGTAGTTTTTTTTTCATTTTTAGATATCAGTACCTGATATATTGCTTTTGCTCAGGAGAAGAGCAGGGATTATGTTTTTTACTTTGTAAATATGTTTTTTAGGATTAAGACGTACAAGGCATTTCACTTTAATATAGAGTTATCTTTTCTTACTCGTCTTTTTATTGACCTAGGTTAGGTTGGCTTTTTTAATCATTTAAATGATGTTTATTTGAGATTTAAAAGAATTGAAGTTGTAGTTATAAAAAGCAGTAAGCTTTTGAATTTAAACAATCCCATAGCAGTATATAACCTGTGGGTCGCGACCCCTCAAGGGGTCTCAGAAAAATTGTTGGAGGTTGTGAGAAGTTCTCATGTTGAATAATAAATTTTCAATTGGAAAAAATTAAAAACCTAAACACGATTAAAAAATACATGAAAACTGCTCACATCTTGATTGTGTGTCTGACCACTTTTATGTTTAAACACTTTCTTCTTTCTATTCCAATCTGCTTTGTAAAACAGCACATCATAAAAGCACTTTGCTTATACTGCTTTCACTTCTCTTGTTCATTCTCAGAGTTTTGTTATTTATTTTAGTATTCTCTTAACATTGATACTTGAATATACACATTTTCTAAAACAGGTTAAAAAACTTATAATTGCTACAAGTCAACAGATCTACCAAGAACCAAGTATTATTATATTTTTTTTTATTAATATGCAGTTTTTGCAAAGACTTGATATCAAATCATATGTACTGAAATGTTATATAAAGATGTATATTTGTATGCGGTAAAATGACTTTTATTATTACTATCCTTATAATAGGATGGTAACTGTATATAATGGGTCATGTAAATTTTTAGTCTGAATACAGGGGCTATAAGTGTAAAAAGGTTGCGCACCACAGAATTAGATTATTTAAGCACCCTCTTTCAACTTATTACTTAATGAAATGTTACGTAGTTAAATAATGAACTAATAGAAGGCATTTAAATGCTCTTATTTGTAATGTCATAGGATAGATCTATAATATATTGATCACATAATTTGGTTACATTAAATACTTGTATGTCAAGTGATTAATGAAAGTATTTCACCTATTTTTTTGTCAACTGTAATTCAATTAGCTGAATGCAGATATAATTTGGTATCACATTTATTGTCTTGTAGACCTGATATTGTTTCTTTAATATGTGACACACGGTAAGCATTATTTAGTGGGGAGTAGTTATAATCACAACATATTCCATTCTTTCCGTTTGATTTAGGTTTCAACTGACAATTTATTTTTTCTGCTGTCAACTTTTTTCGAGAAAAGAACATGAATTTGAGTCTAAATGCTGATAGTACTTCTTTTTCTTTAAGTATTAACGGCATTAGAAATATTTTAAAAATACTGGGTGAGGTGGGGGTGGTGGGTTCAAACAAATTTATCATTTATTGCTGCATCGACAAAAGTCGATCATTCTTCCCAAGTGTAGATATCTTTTTGTGAAAGTTGTATAAATTAACTTCAGCAGGTACTGTATCAATTTTTTTAAATTATATTTTGTTGTGATTATATATGTTTTGCCACCAGAAAGTAATGCTTTCGACTAGTGAGTAAATAAGATGCAAATAAAAATTAATGTAGATAACAAAATATTTATAACACTAAAGTACAAGATTTTGTCTTTATTAAGTTGACGGAATTGCTAATATATTATTGTTCGCTCTAGCATTTTGGAAGTATGTTGCAACTCTGTAAGATCTGACATTTCCCGTTGCATTGGCTCCGGCTCGCCTTGTGTAGATACAGTAGTATTTGAAGCTATCAGTTTCTTGCTCCAAGCATGAGAACCTCTGAGTATGTTCCAGCAGAAAGTGAACGTGTGTCACTGTTAAAATAATTTTAGGCTATGAATTATTATTTCAATATGGCCGAATGACTTTGACTATTGCATATTATCTCCCCTTGTCTGGCGTTGGCTGACTTGCCTTTTAGATGGATTTCTATTTTACAACCAGATTCCTTTTTTCAGTGGGAATAATCAGATTCACTGATTTAATTATATAATTGGTCTATTTATGGCATTGACTCTTTGTTTACTTTAATTGTTGTCTCATTGGCCAGCTAAAATGCATATTGGATCGGATCTTGATAGCTTTATGTTTATTAGATGAGTTCATTATTTGAAAATAAATATGAGTCCACAACTTTATTGACAATAACATTCATCAACATTTTTTAAAAATACTATAACAAATTTTGGTTAATCACTCCTCTGTTTATATTCATGTGTATATCCATGTTGAATTATAAATACATTGGTCACTATTCAATGTTTATCATGTTTATTTTTTTAAAACCATTTTTTCATTTTAGTTACTGGACATTTTATTATCCACATATTTACACTAACCAGTTTGTCAGTCAAATCAGTTTTTTTATCGTTTTATTTGATGCAGTTTTTGATCCGCTTTACACAAATTAATTATTTGAAGCTGCCAGATTTGCTAAATACTTTTTCAGATTGTGTTTACATGTTGTATATATGTATTATTAGTTATTATGCAGCTTTCATAACAATAGTGAAACATTTGTGCTATTGATAGTATAGCTGACATCCCTTTTTGTATTAGAATTGGTTTTAATTTTTTTCATTGACCAGTTCTTTGTCACTGGCTCATACTGTTGCAGTTAACCATTAAAGAATAGTCAATTGGGTTAAGTTTATATACAATATTTTTATATAAATTTTTTACATCTTTTTTTATTGGTTAAAAGAAAGTTTCTCTGATAAAGACTTCTAAGCTAATCAAAGGTATTAGAATATATAAACATACAATATTATATAATACTAAATCATCCATGCACTTTACTATTGTTACACAATGCTTTATTTACCACCCTCTTTTACAATACAGTTTCGATTGCTCCAGCAATCTTCTTCAGAACTACAATATAATTCAAACATATGAATATAAATATACATGAACATATAATTTACATTCTATATATATACCTTATAATCATCTATATTAATAAATTTATTACTATCTATATTTTATTACATACAATATTATTGGAAAAAGTGTGTTAAATTGTTAATTTTTTTGTTTGCAATACTATCATAATGGTCACCCAGCATAGCAAGCATGTATTCAGTTGTTAAAAATTATTTAAGGTTCTTTTAGATTTAAAATATTATTTCGAATGTGCAATGTATGTTTGGGTATGATGAGATAGATATAAAAGCATCTTGCAGGATTAAATAAAACCTGTAACATTTATTAAAATGAAATTTTAATAAATTCGATCCATGTAACATGGCTTAAAAAATTAAAAGACTGAAGTGGAGTTGGGCTGGACATATTGCTAGAAGAGATGATAATAGATGGACAATCGAAATCTGAAACTGGATTACAAGAGATTATAAAAGACACAGAAAGCGACCATATGCTAGATGGATGAATGAAATAGAAAAGTATGCAGGGATGATGTGGAGAAGAGAAGCTAAAGATTGGAGGTGGATTGAACTTGGAGAGACCTTCATCCTGCAGTGGATTGATAATGGTTGATGATGATGATGATGATGAACATGGCTTAAAATAAAAAAGAGATATTGAAATAATTATATTTCAATTTTTGTCTGAAAAAAGAAAATCAATTTGATCAGAATTACTGATAGCAAATGAATCTACATACAGTAATCAAAAGATAAAAAGTCTTCAATTTATTACTGTCTTTTAATTATTGATCAATTGTATACTTGTATTTTTAAAAAAGAAAAATGTAAAAAGTTTTGAGAAGAGAGAAAATATAAAGGGAACATATTTTTGGAGGGGATTCCTTGTTTTAATTTGACATGGACTGAAGAGTTTGGCTGTAGAAATTTTTTAGCTTTTGCGAATTCTTAACATGGCTAAGAATTGTCCTTGTCAGAAATATGGAACCCAAGGATCATTTGTTGATACAGCCAAAGAATATGCATTATTAGACAGGAAAGTATGCTAATTGACTATAAACTATACAGATTTCTTCTGGAGCTTTCTGAACTCAATTGTCAATGCCTAACCTAGGATTAATTTAAATGCTATGGAACATGTGTGCCTCAATTGACTTTATTTTATCTTGAAAAACGAAACATTTAAAGGGAAACCATTTGACAGAGAAAGAACATTACGATTTTTATGCCATTCCGATCAGTAATGGAAAAAGTAAAAAAATAAAATACTATGGTAAGACGATTCTTTTTAAAACTTAAAAAACAACAACAATATTTTGAAAAACCTTAAGTCATTGCAATCTGGTTTCTTTATTAACATGCAATTTATATGTATTAGTTGATTAACCATTGTTATCCATTTATTTTCTATATGCTTTGCTGTATGAATGCATTTTAGAAGAATTCGTTTTAATTTTGTGTGTGCGAATGAATGAATTTTAATGTTTTTAAATAAATTATTGTTAGTTAAAATTCAAGCTATCAGTGTTTTGTTACTTAGCAACTCATTTCCAAGTGGAATGTTTTGTAAATTGAGGGATCCTTATTTTTGAAATTAGCATGACACCTTGATAAAAGAATAAAATGTATTATTTTTTTATTTAAACTATTGCTGAGTGAAAAGAAAAACTATTTCAAAATACTAGTGTTGATTTTTGGGAGTTGATTGGGAAAAAACCTGTTTTATGTTCAATATTTCCATTATTATCTAATTTAGATGCGTGAAATTCACACTTGTTTACTCATATTTAAAGGTTAACCTCAAGGTTATTAAAATAAAATGGCTTCCCAAAGTGTAGATGGAATAATTCATTTTTACCTGAGTTTTACACTATTTCTTGTTCTGTCATACTTGATATATTTTGTCATCTATCAGTTTATCTAGAACCTGTAATGTCTTTTTAAATTTATTAATTTAGATCTTATTACTACACAGTTGATTATAAGTTTTAATGTTTCTAGTTGGAAGAATTTAATTTCTAGCCTAGTTCAATATGTATCTTCTCTTTCAGTGTGTGCACATAATAATTTCACTTTTTTTTATGGGGAAAAAGTGTGACTATTTTTTTGTCTCCAAAATTAGTTTTTGGATTATGATTGCTATATTTTGGCACAGTTGGGTCATTAATAGTTACTTCCTACATAATTTTAATATGTATTATAAAATGTGCAGTTAACAAGTTTGATATACTAGCCTATTTTGCTTTTTTTCACTTTTTTATTTTCTGTTTCAGTTGAAACTGTAGCCTTCATTAAAGATCTACAAATGTTTTATACTTTATTATATTACATTTTATAATATGTCAAATATCACTTACAAATGCATTTAAACTTTTTTTGAATTAACATTATTATAATCATACATATGACATCAATCAATCATCAATCATTATCAACCATTATCAATCCACTGCAGGATGAAGGTCTCTCCAAGTTTAATCCATCTTCTCCGATCTTTAGCTTCTCTTCTCCACATCACCCCTACACATTTTCTTATTTCATCCACCCATCTTACATGTGGTCTCCTTCTGGGTCTTTTACAATCTCTTGGAATCCCGTTGAAAATTTCAATTGTCCATCTATTATCATCTCTTCTAGCAATATGTCCAGCCCAACTCCACTTCAATCTTTTAATTTTTTCAATGAGGTCAGTAACACCTGTTTGTTCTCTTACCCATACATTGCATTTTCGATCTCTTCTTGTTACTCCCAACATACATCTCTCCATACTTCTTTGAGTGGTCTGAAGTCTCTGTATTGATCTTCTATTAAGTGTCCAAGTCTCAGATCCATAAGTAAGAACTGGTAAAACACATTTGTTAAAAACCTTTCTTTTCAAACACATAGGCATATTTCCTTTTAATATCAAGTTATTTCTACCAAAAGCACTCCAACCAAGTTTAATTCTTTGATTAATTTCCTCTATTATGTTTCCATCTGTATTAATAATCTGACCAAGGTATTTGTAACTCTTAACTTCTTCTAATTCATCATAATCAATCTTTATTTTCATATTTTGAGCAAATCGATTAAACATTACTTTAGTCTTTTTAACATTTATCTTTAGTCCTACTTTCCTACTTTCATCTGATAGCACCTGTAACATTTCCTGCAGCTCGGAAGCATTATTTGCAAAAACAACTACATCATCTGCGAAATCTAAATGACTTAAATAATCTCCATTTACTTTCACTCCTTTAGTTTCCCATTTTAATCCACAAAATACTTCTTGCAGAACTGCTGTAAAAAGTTTTGGAGATATGGAGTCACCTTGTCTTACACCTTTCTCAATGTTGACTTTCCCAGTATCATTATGTAATCTAATTGTTGCTGTTGAATTTTTATAAATATTCTTTAAAATATGACAATATCCTGGATCTATACCTTGATGATCCAATGCTTTAATCACTGAAGAAATGTTTATAGAATCAAATGCCTTTTCATAATCTACAAATCCAAAACATAATGACAACTCATATTCATTTGTCCTTTCTATAACTTCTCTCAATACTTGAATATGATCTACTGTACTAAAACCACTTTTAAATCCAGCTTGTTCTCTTGGTTGGTGAAAATCCAAGGTTCTCTGTAGACGAGTTGTAATTATCTTGGTAAAATTTTTATATAAAACTGATAAAAGGCTGATAGGTCTGTAATTTCTAATATCTTCTTTATCATCTTTTTTAAATATTAATATTATTACTGCATTCTTCCAATCATCCGGTACATCTTTATCATTTAGACATTTGGTATATAACTTTGCTAATATTTTTTCTGTTTCTTCACCTGTTTCTTTTAATATATCAATTATAATTCCATCATTACCTGGAGCCTTTCCTTTTTTCATACATTTAATTGCATTTCTCACTTCTTCATTTAAAATTCTGGGCAATTCGGAAGATGTAATAGATATAGGAGGTACTTGTTCTTTATTACTATATAATTCTTGATAAAAATCTTCTACCAATTTCATAATGTCATCCCTCTTTTTAGTAATAATTCCATCTTTTTTCCTTATTGCAGATATAAATTTCCTACCAATACCAAAATGTTGTTTTACATTCTTAAGACTTTTATTTTCTTCTACAGCTTTTCTTGCTAGTTCACAGTTATACTTTCTTATATCATTTTCAACTCTTTTCCGCACCATTTTACAAAATTCGAGATATTCAATTCTTTTTAATGCATCATTCTTGCATATCTTCATATTCCTTCTTTTCTTCATAAGTTCTCTAGTCTCAGTAGAAATTTTATTAGTCAGTTGCTGCTTTTTTCTACCAGCTATCTTTGTTGCAGTTTTTAAAAGTGTATCAGTTATTTTCATATTAATTTTATTCAAATCTGAATCATGTTCAAAATCTACTAATACTTGAAACCGATTTGTAAGTTCTAATTTAAATTCATTAGAATGTTTCTGAAGATTAGGAATATCAACTGTAAATATAGTTTTTCTTAATAATTTTTGTCTCTCTAGTTTTACATTAACATGTATCTTACCCCTTACTAATCGATGATCACTTCCTGTGTTAAATTCATTAAGAACATTACAATCTTGAAATATGTATTTCCTGTTAGTCAAAATATAATCCAATTCTGATGTACCTTCATTTGGATGCTTCCATGTCCATTTCCTTCTAACATTTTTCTCAAAAAAAGAATTCATAATATAAAGTTTTTCCTTCTCTGCAAACTCCACAAGTCTATGTCCTCTCTCATTTCTATTACCATAACCAAAATTACCTACAACACTTTCATCTTTCATTTGTTTACCAATTCTAGCATTAAAATCTCCCATAACAATTTTAAAATGTTGTTTACTCTGATCAAAAGCCTTTTGTACATCCATATAAAAATCTTCTACTACTTCATCACTGTGAGAACTTGTTGGGGCATAAACCTGAATTATCTGCATTTGATATCTGCTATTAAGTTGTATAACTAATCTTGCCACTCTGTCTGATACACCATCAATCTCCACAATATTGTTCTTCCACTTTTTATTTATAATGAATCCTACTCCACTTGTATTTCCAATATTTGTGCCTTTATAATAGAGCATATGTCCACTTTTTAAATCAATTGTCTCTTCACCTTTTCTTCTAACTTCACAAAGTCCAATAATATCCCATTTAATATAAGAGAGTTCTTCTTCTAATTCTTGCAATCTTCCTTCACTTGAAAGTGATCTGCAGTTGTAAGTACCTAAATAAAAAGTCATCATCAAATGGCAGCCTGGGTCCACCTCCAGGATATTCTTAGCACCCTCCGCCTTCGGCCACCAACCGCTGCCTGCAATAAACAACTTTGGAAAAACAAATGTTTAGCCTAATATATAAAAAAATAACTAATTAACAATTCTACATTCAGTTTTCAAATTCCCTTCAGCTACCATTCATCTCATACAACCAATATACATCACCACACATAAAAAAGATAAATGATATCCAATATATATATTTTGTGCTTAACCTGCACTCATCATTTGGTCCAGATCATTATCTCCCACACATATACAGTGCTCGGATTATATTAAGATAGCACATCTTCAAACTTTCATGGATAGACTTCAATCTACTCCACCTTCCAACTCTTCAGTCATCCATACCATTGAAAATTTGATGATGGAATGCCCAACCTAAGCTGATGCCAATATTATTGTTATTCCCATGTTCATTCTGACTCCTCATATATAGGACCTTGTCCATTTAAATACGCAGAAGAGGGATGGACAGGATACAGGCTGAATCAATAATATTTGAAATGCAAGCATAATTCATATAACATCACATGATCACCATCTCTTATACTAACACATAATTGTTTATAAACAAGGCAAAACTCTCCATACATTAGTGCCAGCTGGCACCAACCAGAGTAATATTGGATGATTAGGCATTAGATAGGGATTTTATGCACAAGCCTTCTGGCATCCATCGATTACTCTGGTTGCACAGGGTGGCACTACTGTATGGAGAGTTTTCCCTTGTTCATAATTCATATACTTGAAGTTTAAATGTAATTATAGGGGATTTGAACAGATTTTCAAGCTCCCTTCAGCTATCCACTCTATCTCATAAAACCAATTCACATGTCTACACATGTGAAAAAGATAAATGATTTTCAATATAAGATTGTCCAGATCATCATCTCCCACATATATACATATAACCAGTGCTTAGTTTATATTAAGATAGCAAATCATCAAACTTTAATGGACAGCTTCGATCTATTCCATCCTCCAATTTTTCAGCCCTCCATACCATTGAAAATCTGATGATGGAATGCCGAAGTCCCTTGTTGATGCCAATATTATTGTTATGTCCATGCTGACCTTAAGTAACTCTGATTCTTCATGTATTGGACCTTGTCCATTTAAATACACAAAAGAGGGATGGGCAAGGTACAGGCCGAATCTGTAATTTTCAGCACGAGCACGAATATTCAGCACAAATATGTGTATTGGGGACCATTTCAAGTATCCTATAATTACTTTATATGAATTATTCATGTATTTCAAATATTCAGTTTTATACAATTTGTTTATAAATTATCTCTTTCATATAAAATATTATTGTATAATATATAATTTAATATATTCTTTATTACAATTATATTTGACATATTAATATTACAAATGTAATATAATAAAATACAAAGGCAGCTGATTCAGTTGAAACAGAAATTAAAATTGCTTTAAAAAGCAAAATAGGAAATTGTGCGCTTAGTTATGTGTTGTTTTTTTAATTATATTTTGAAATAATTTCATGAATATAGGCCTAATAAATTTGACTGTTTTTTGTTGGGGGAGGGGCTCAGATATTAGTCGAATTCTTTTGTGCCATTAACAGCTAATCTGAGAAAGAAGTTTATTACAGAAAGCTATACGGTATCTGTTTACTGTTTATTCTGATATAACAAATGTGTTTAAATCTATACTATGGATCATATAGTTCATCATAAAAAAACAGTGTTTTATTGACATATGAGAGGTTTCTTTTCAAAGCATCACACTTTGCAATTGTAGAGGAATATTAACAAAGTTAAAACAGGCAAAACTCACTATATGTATTGCCACACATAGCAAGCTAGAGTAATCAGTTATACACAAGCATAAGAGGTTGTGGTCATGTGATGTTTATTGGCTTAATATTAACAAAGCACAGTTTCTAATAGGTTCATTAGTATTTGCATCCTTATGAATGAGAGCATTTAAACACTCGCTATTAGCTTTTTCTTTATCCAAGATATGCTATAAATATAATCAAATTCTGAAATGTGAACTATGGCAATACAGAACACAATCGGTTTTAGGGGACCCTTCTATCAGCTGTGCCAAACAGCACTAGTAATCATAAATAAGAATAAGCTTCAATCTTAATTATATTTAAGTGTTTTCACTTGCTTTTCAGAAGTGAATGTTTGTATATCATTAAACACATCTTCTATAGTTATTTATTGCAATTCACTTATTACTTGACAATATTTTCTAACAGTTTCGACTGATTATATCAGTTTTCATCAGAACTTCTTTTACTTTTTAAAATGTATTAGAAATGATTATCAAGAAATAGATGCGTTGTAAGAAATGATTATAAAAAGTGTATTAAATGGTATTACATAGATATATACAATCAATGCATAAAGAATTAAGGAGTGAAGAGAAATTTCCAAAAAGTGAAAGTTGCATCACATGTTATTAATTACTGTTTAAGTGGTTATTTTTTCTTAAGAATGTTCAATCATACTATTTGTAATCTTTTGTATTTTCATTCTATGAGTGAAGCATTCCATACAAGTCATTTTTTTGAAAGAGATTTTTATTAAGTCCAAGAATTCATTCAGCAGTCTGTGAAATATAAAGCTTTGAATTCTTAGGATTGAGATGTATCAAACTGTAGCCGATGTAATGTCAGCATGCTTTGCTGTAGTAAATTCATCGCTGTTGTACTTTAATAAAGTAAAAAAAATGAAATAGCCTTTAAGCAGTACCCAGTAGAGAAAAAGCCTTTCCTAAAAATTACTGCATAAAAGGGTATTGTTGATTGCTAGGGGTTTACTACTTTTTCATCTTAAGAATGTCTCAATACAGTCCATAGGTGGAGCTCTTACTGGAAAGTCATCCTCCTCACAGCTCGCACAGAATGGCTCAGAAAGGTTGATTTTGCAGCAGTGAAAGGTGCCTTTTATATTTATTTGGCCCTTTAAAGGTATTATTTTGTGCTAATATTCTTTCATTCACTAAATCTCAGTTTTAGTGCACTTTTAATACAAATTTTCCTATGTCCAGCTTGTGCTTATCAGCATTTAACTATCATTTCCCTCCTTGTATGGTGGGTGGTTCAACTGTTTTATGGACCATAAAGAGTTTTATTTCCTCTTAGACTCTTAAATATTTCTCCTACTCCAATTCCCTGTCACTCAGAACTTGTTTATAAAGTTTTTTGTGTGTTCCAGTTATTTAGGCCATTTTAACGATCTTTTTTTTCAGACCCCCCCTCCTCTGGGGTAACTACCCACTAAAATTCCACTTCAATTTTTTTTGCTTTTACATCAATATATTTAATTTTTCCATTTCAAAATTGTTCTCTTCATTTTACTTTTCATTCTTCCAAACGGTTTAAAGATGGCTGCTGCCCCTAGCGGAAAAAAACATGCAGAGTCCTAAACTACATGAACTAAAACCTTCAAAATTACCCAAAGTTTATCCAAGTCGAATTTCAAACAAAACTTGACTAAAAAACATCATCACCAAAGAACCTATTTCAAAGTCTCCATCTCCTTGCCCTCTGGACTTTCCTCCCTTTCAAGCTGTGGTTTGCTCTATCAAAGCTAAAAAGCAAGTCAAAAAGAACAACATGACCAATCATAATGTCATTCCAAGTACAATGGATAAAACTAAAATTACTCATCTACTAAGGACATAAATCAGCCTGTTGCATCTAAGCATAACTCGGAAACCTCATTCATCCCTGAAACCTCTAAAGACTTAACAAATAGCAATTCCTTTGAAGTTAATGTCACATATGGATCATCCTATTAATCCACCAGAGCAACCAAGCCTATGAACATTGCTCCTTACCAAAAGCTTCTTTGCTTGGACTACACATTCTTTCCATATCCCTTTCCCATTTCTTATGTATGTACTTGAATTTCATTTTGCCATGTGATCATTTCTTTGTAAACCTTTTTAACTGTTGTGTATTTTATCTTTTTGATGAAAAAGAGCTTTCATGACTGAGAAAAAAAAAAGTCTCAATACTCCATTATTAAGAAATAATTGGTTGGCTTTAGGTCGAACATCTAAAAAAAAAAATTTCTGTTTATCAACCCAAATTCGAACTCTAGTTTGTGGGAATGGTAGAACGTTGTGTTAGAAATTACATTTTAAAGCTCTGGTAATAAGACTTGAAGTTTACATATTTATACTTCTTGGCCTTTTTGAAACTCATATTCAATTGCGATGAATATTATTCAGTTGCCGTAAATCTCATGTTTTTATCGGGTTATATATTTGAAGCCCACTTTTACAATACACTGAAAATATTTCGGGTTTTGTAAAAAATATATATACGTATATCGTTTATAAGTTATTCTTAATATTCATTTGTCGAATTCAGCAGTAAATGATTCAAAATATGTCCTCAGAAGAGAACATTTTATAATATATACGTTATATAAGAATAAAATGTTAAGTAAGAAAAAATCAATATTTCTAATAGAAAATTCTTTGAAAGATTGTTGGCGGGGGGGGGGTTTAAACTTTTCATTATTGATAATTATTATTTCCACCCTCTTTTTTTTGTTCAAAAAGACTAAAAAAATGAAAAGGATTTATAATTTTCAGTTGTTTAATCGTAAAGATGTTATATTGTCTGTTTGATACTTAAGAAGCTCGATATCTTGAGTGACTGACTGCTTTTTTTTTAAAAAAAATTCTTATTGTCAATGAATTCTTAACTGAAGGGAAAATATACTTATTTGAAGAATATGTTATTAAGTTTGGGAGACATTATCTCGCTTATTTAATTAATCGTGATTGGTTTTTCTTTTTTTTAATACTTTATATTATCAAAAGTATTTATGTTCTTTTTGAATACTGTACAGGTATATGCATAACTGAGATATGTCTGTTGTTTTACAATGCGGAATTGAAACCCTACACGGTTTGGCGCAGTAGGTAGAGCGCCCGATTTGATATCGAGAAGCCTAGGACCGAAATTGGCGCTCGAATTTGCGTGCCATAAAGCCCATATGCCTTATATATATATATAATTGAATATACTTTTTAAAAGTATAATTAGATAACAAAAAAAATCGAATAGCTTCTTGCTCAGAAAAAGTTCTAACATTGTAAATAATAGACTGGCATGATGTATGGGCCTTAAGCCTCAGTGTCTGTCATTTACCCCCTGCACAGACCAGTCAGGGAAATTAAGTAATGATTCACTTTTAGTAAGATTAATCTTTACATAATAACTTGATTACTTAGTTCAAATTAATTCAGAAAAAAATTGAGAAAGGAATATGTCCGTAAAGGACTACATGAATTCTTACTT
Source organism: Epiperipatus broadwayi (assembly GCA_028023455.1). Lineage (NCBI taxonomy): Eukaryota > Metazoa > Onychophora > Udeonychophora > Euonychophora > Peripatidae > Epiperipatus > Epiperipatus broadwayi. The sequence goes on along the minus strand of JAQFVV010000119.1, from coordinate 2,578,490 downwards.
CATCAATTTTTCTACTAATTTCCTTGACTTTATAAATTATTTTGCAGTTAAATGCAATATTATTGGAACTGAATGTAAGAAAATAAAACATCTAGTAGACACGATGACTATAGTTATGAAGGATTGAATTAATTTAATTTTCTAACTGGAAAAAATGGAGTATATGTTTTCAGAATTTAAGATTATCTTCTGTATACTTAGCATTATGAAACTATAACTTTCCAGTTATTTTTTGACACTGATATAATTTGTGAGGAACACATAAATTTTAAGGTGCTAGTGTTCCTCGATCATGAATTATGACATGAAATGTGACTTGTGTTTCATACTTTGATGAAACATCTTTAGTACTCTCCCTACCGTCATGAAATCTTGTAAATTTGCTATTCATGATTTCGTTATCGTACATAATTTGAATCATTTCAAATGTTTCTGTATTTGTTTTGCCTAAGTTAAAACAAAATTTTAATATTAGTGTGTATTTCATCACAGGCTAAAGCATAAAACATGTCTGATTTTATGTTATGACTTGTGATCTTGACATGTTAATGCCTTAAAATTTTTACAGTGACATGTATTAATTTAGGGATAGCACGGCAGGTATCTTGGAAAGGGAATGAGTTATCAGATCCGTTTCAGTGGAACACACTATTTAAATATAACATTCATTAAAGTTATTCATATTTTGATTGTCTGCATTAAGCTCAATAGGAGTTCACTGTAAATCTGAAAAATTTGTGAAATCATAGAGATCAAAGTTATAGTCTTGAATTCTAAATGTCAAAAAGAAAAGAGACAGATTTTCAAATTATAATGTGAGGGAAAAGAGTTTCACTGATATTTAAAAAATGGACTTAATCCTGTGTTTTTTCTTTCTGATTATAATCCAAATTAACTGCATTTTAGGTCTTCGCTTTTAAAAAACAAAACAGTTACCATAACTTGCTGTTCAAAACTATAGCCAATGAGAAGACAAGTTGCCTATTATAGTTTATAATAATAATATTGGATGGTTTGTTACTTGGAAGTACATAAAAAGTTTGAGTACTGGAAGTGGAAATTGGAACCTACGGTCCTTGTCCCTTAAACTCCAGAGTCGGTAGTTTTACGATTACGCTAAATTTCATAGTTATTATAGCTTATGATCATAATCATGACAGTTGCTTGAAATATTCTCTTGCAGTAAGATTTGAGACATTTCCTTACAGTAAGAACTTACGATTTCAGAAAATCTAAAAATAAATGGAATTCAAAGTTGTCCATTATTCCATCAAGTTTGACAATATGTTTAACAAATTGATACCATTTTGTCAGACTTTTTTCTAAAAGTTTTTTAAAATTGTTTTCTATGTGACTTCTGACATAAGGATATGAAAAACGTAAATACTGAGTTTCACTAATGAAATCATTACAAAGTTATGCATGTAACAAAACAAAATATTCAACTGTTAATGAAAGCATCCATACAAAAGGTAGTTTTTTTTAAAACAATATTCAGCTTTATTACTGCCTAGCATGCTTTTGTAATAACATGCATATCGTATTCATGGCTTGTGAATATGATATGCATGTTATATCAAAAGCATGCTAGACAATAATGAATATAAATATTTATTTAAAAAACTACTTTTTTTGTGGATGCTTTCATTAACACTCATGTATTACATTAGCTCAGAAAAAAAAGAAAATATTTATAGTTGAATTATAAATCAAAATATTATACATTTAGAAAAAAAAAAAGGTCAATTAATCACAGAAATCACAGTTAAAAATATAAACAAAGTAAATCACTTTTCCTCAGGCTATACTTAAAAGCACTAAATGTTGAACAAAGGAATCAAGAATAGAATGAATTCACCTATTCTTAGTTACTCTGATTATCTTTCTCAACATAGTTGGTAATTCAAAGTGATATTAATTTAAAAACTGTCGCATGGATCGGCTCTCCATATTCTACACGTTTGTGCTCTGGATAACATGCTGCAAGCTTAGCTTAGAACACCCAATTCCCGATGCTAAACAGGTCTACATCCATATGATCAACAAGATTAAACAAAGAGATGAGGCAATCGGACCATGTCGCATTGCAAATTCCCAACTCACAACGAGATAACTCACTACTACCCATACTCAAACAATTATGGAAACAAATTGATCAGTAAGCTAAGACTGAAAATGATCCGGTTTGATGTGCAACCATTCCTCATATTCACGGAACAATAATCAAAGGAATTCTCATGGCTTTCATCTATAACAAGAACGATATCTGTAGAATCATAGTATTTGGTAAAAAAAATGTTTATTGAAATGAAATTAATTTATCAACCAGATGGAATCTGATACTTAAGAATTATTAAACTAATAGTTAAAGTGATTTACTCCCTTTGTTTACATATACATCGAACTATGTTTAACTTAAAGTTAAAAATATATGATATTTCGATGTGTTGAGAGGATTGATGTTTGGCTTTCATTTTTGAAAAATACAATTGTTACTTCATGTGATTCATATAAGTATTAGAATGACAACTACATAAATTAATGAATTTAAATCTAGATTAGAAATTCTTTTGTTTATAGATTGCATTTAATTTACTGCTGCATCAATTCTGAGAATTATTCAGAGATTTCAGGGGGGGGGGAGGATTAATTTAAGCTGTTAACTGGAGTCTTGTTTGGTAATATGAACGCAGCCTTTTCTCACTGCCATTTTTTTTTACATGGATAGATGACCTGTTTCTTCTGGTAGATCTTATTTTTATTTTTTACAATTGTAAATATTCAATTTGTCCACTAATTGTTTTTTTTTTAAAAAAAACTAAAAAACGATCCATAATTACCTCTGGTTTTAAACAGATTGTAGAATTTTTAGCTCAACAATTTCAATGCTATTTGAAGTGTGATAATTTAATTCCCAGAATGCAATTCATAAAATATACGTGTGGAAGTAAGTATACACTAGTGGCTACTGTCACTTTCAAAATAGTCCCTTTATGCATCTATACACTAATTAAAATGGCATTCCCATTTCTGAAAGCACATCTGGAATTCATTTTCAGGAATACTTGAGGAGCTGCCTCACTTTCTTTTGGATCTTAGTTATAATAGCAAATGTTTGTCCTTTCAGTACCGTTTTTAATTTTGGAAATGGCCAAAAAATCACTAGTAGCTAAGCCAGGAGAATAAATAAGCAGAATGGTCTAGCTGTGTAATTGATTTTTTGGCCAAAAAGTCTCACAGTGAGTACACCGTGACTCATCTTTATGCCAAAGCATACACATGGATATTTATTATCTTCTCAATAGCTAACAACCACGGACCCTATGAGCTTAAAATTTATTCATGTGTTGGCTTAAATATGTTCAAACATTAATATTCAATATTTGTATGAATTCGATACAATTAGGTCATGGATAACCCCACATAGTTATTCCAGAAATTAAATTATCATACCTTGTATATATATACAATTGGAGTCATAAATCTATGTGTAGTTAAAAGATGAAAATGTGATTGCATAAACACGTAATCCTAGTTAGTATGGAGAAATGATCAATGCCATGAGACTCATGATGACCTCATTCTAATTTAAGTGACCAAAGAAGAAGATAAGGGGGATAGAAAAGACTATTGGAAAAAATACTTAGCCTTTGTCAAACCAACATCCTATCCTTCAAGGCAGCAGAAAAAACTCTCGGTCGGGCATTGTTTATTTGGTATTCACACCCACCACTTATGAAGCTCATTGGTAACCTGTGCACAGCATTCAGAAATGACAAATGTTTAGCTAACATTAGAGTTTCATGGGGCTAACGATTTTCAACCATTGTCTAGAAGTCACCATTGTGTCCTGATTTAATAGCATTAACGACACTTTAAATTCCAGCATGAGTATTGATTTTAAAGCACTGAAAAAACTTATTGATAGACTAAATTTGTCTTATTCTCAAAAGATTAATAATTTTGTTTGATGTCTTACTATAGTTTTTGCACATAAAACATTTTGTCTTAGTCATTGGGAACAGGATGAAGTAAAAATTTGCATAAAGGTTCTAAATATGCCAACAACTTTTTTTTTTGGTACCTTAACCTGACGTACACGATGGCCGCTAGAGGCGCTGTTTCTGTGTTAGCACACAGAACATACAGAGTTGGGTCCCTGAAAGCAGGCAATGCCTTTTCCAGCCGCTAGGTGGCGCTGTTCATAATGCATATGCACAGGAACATTTCACAAGCTAGCTGGCAGCTTGCATCGTCTGCTACCACCAAGAACCTCATCTAGTTGGCATGCTAACACAGAAACAGCGCCTCTAGCGGCCATCATGTACGTCAGGTTATTAAGGTAGCTTTTTTTTTGAGATACTATTCATACTTTGTATTAAACCATGCATCTTATTGTTTTTTGGATTGAAAGCACAGTTGATGCTATTTGGAACTGCATGGTTAATTTACTTTTAAATCTACATTGTGGGTTTAATTTTTTTATAACAATGTTTTTGTGTGCTTCCAAGTGCTGTATACTTATTTAAGACTTTTATCTTCCTTTGTTTGAAAATGCAATTATATATTCAGTTGCTATTATAATGAGCAGACATATGGAAACAGTATTAGTACTAAAAAGATATGAATGAAAAATCGTGCTCTTTCTAATTAATTAATTAAGGTGTTTATCTTTTACAAAGATAGAGATGTTTTATGATATCAATAATATCCCTGCCCGGATGCAAGGGAGATAGGAAAAATGGCTATTGGAATGACAACCACATGGTTGTTACATAAAAGATCTTATTACTTGCAGTTATTAAGGATTTAATTCTTGCAAAAATTAAGATGATAAACTGATAGGAAAAACATTTAATGTAAAATATTGGCTTTTATTTAACTTAGTTTTAACATCCCTTTCAGCTTCACCTGGACGCAGGGAAGTCTCATTTATCTCAGCCCGACATGAGCTGGTGATTGTCAACATTTAGTTAAAAAATTGTTGATATCGTTTGAATATATCATTTTTTTAAACAATAATTTAAATGTTAAAACTAAATTAAACGTGATGAAAGTATTGATTCGTACTAATGGCATGTTAGTGTCTGCAATAATTTAAATAAGTGGCAGGTGTTACGATAAAATAACGAAATCAATTTGAAAAATGGCAGAGTAAGTCATTAATTGTGATCAGGACCAATTTAAATATTGTTTTTGAAAATAAAACCAGATGCACATCTTATCATTTAATATTAATATCATTTACAAATGGTTTTAATTTTTAATCATTTAAAAATGTTTAAATTTTTGAAACTATATCCATTTTTCACATATATCAGACATTTATTTGTATTAGACATGGTTGATTTTTTTTAAATTTTTAGTTAATTAATAAACTCAAGAATGGAGTCAGAATCAGACCACGTGATATAGCTTGAGTCTAGAAGTAGCCATTTATAAAACTATAACAAGACATAATCTTCTCTTTTGATTATATATATTAAACTGAGTTTTACCCCCCCCCCCCCAACATCTAAAAGAGAATTTGTTTATTCAGATATAGTATTTTACTATCACGTTTCGTTTAAATATACTAGGCAGATATTAGACAGGTACATTGGGGAATGAATAGCAACTCTTTCAATAGTAGTGTTACCCAGTGCAAGCTATAGTAATCATTGAATTCTAAGTTAAGATTTGATTAAAATTACTAAGATAAGACACTATTGGAAACTGCAAGAAAGACAGTTGGTAGAAAAGAATAATAATTTATCAAAAATTTTCTACTTGAGATCAAACAATGTTTGAAGAAAAGAATATGAACGTTTTTTAAAAATTATCCTTTAAGAATTTAATATTTAGAATTTTATAAAATAAACAAGGCAAAACTCTCCATACAGTAGTGCCACCCTATGCCAACCAGAACAATCAATGGATGCCAGAAGGCTTGTGCATAAAATTCCTATCTAATGCCTAATCCAATACCCCCAGACTAGTTTCTGGCTTGTGGCCTTCGTCAGTGAGGAGCTTTGGATCTGAGAGCACTGCACCTAGATCTTAGGATCTAATGCAACCCTCCAGCAACCACCTTTTATCTCTATTTAACTACAAAACTATGAGAATGAAATCGAAAACAAAAATATTTTCAATCTAAGCTCAATAGCTTATATAATCAAATGAGTCTGAACTCAGTTCAGCACCTATACATTTTGGTGTCTTTCGCTCTTTAAGCTAAGATCTAGGTGCATTGCTCTCAGATCCTAAGCTCCTCACTGATGAAGGCCACTAACCAGAAACTAGTCTGGGGATATTGGATAAGTAGGCAATAGATAGGGATTTTATGCACAAGCCTTCTGGCATCCATTGATTGCTCTGGTTGGCACAGTGTGGGACCATTGTATGGAGAATTTTGCCTTTTTTATAAACAATTATGTGCTAGTATAAGAGATGGTGATCATGTAATTTTGTAAAATGTTATGAATAAGAGTTACTAATGGTATAAAAAAAATATGATTGTGAATTGGCAAAGAAAACTATAGAAGTCTCAAAAGTAAAACAAAATCTTGGTATTAGAAGGAAAGTTGTTGTCAGCAAAAAAGAAAATGTGGAGGAGTTCTACAAGAAATATAGTAATAAAAAAAGAAAAGAAAACCAAGTATCCTACAATTATTATACCTTCCAAATTGCCAAATATTTTTAAATGAAGAAGTGAACCATGCAATTAAATCTGTGAAGAAAGGAAAAGCTCCAGAATTTGAATTCATTATCCATATTTTAAAAGAAACGGATGAAAAAATGTCTAAACGATAAAGAAGTACCAGATGATTTGAAGAATGCAATGATAATATTGATATTTAATGATATCACTTCACAAAATGATTACAACTCATCTCTGGATTCCAACCAATTAAAAGGATAAGATGCATATAAAAATGAATTTAGCATAGTGGATCATAGCTAAGTATTTATTGAGAGAATGTTGAAGAAAGGGACCAATGAATATAAGGTGCTATTATACTTTAGATTCGTGTTTTATGAAAAGATATTTGATTTTCTAAGCATTTCCACAGTGATTAAAGTTTTGGACCATCCAAGATACTGTATAGACCCAGATTGTTGATATATTCTAGAGGATAGTCATCAGAATGCAGTAGCAGTGATCAGATTATATCGAAATGCAATAGTAGTGGTTAGATTACATGGTGATGATACTAAGATTAACGTTGGAAAGGGTGTAGAACAATGAATTGCTATCTCTAAAATTTTTTGAAACAGTTTTGCGTAAGTATTTTGTGGATTAAAATGGGAAGTTAAGGGAATAGAAATAAATGAGATTATTTAATTCATTTAGATTTTGCAGATGATGTGATTGGTTTTTGTAAGTTATGTTTCAGAGCTTCAGAAAATGTTGCAAGAGTTATTAGATGAAAGTAAGAAAATAGGATTGAAGGTAATTGCTCAAATATAGCAATGTTGAAGGATTATGTCAGAAGATAATAAGGACTAGTAATCATGAAGATAGAAATATAATGAATAAAATTAATCATAGATTTAAAATGTGGATGGAATACTTTCGGTTAACAATAACTTAGTAGTAAAAGAAAATATGCTGCCTATGTATTCAAAAAGGAAATTTTTTAATAGATGCCTTATTAATTTATACTAATTAATATGAGAATTGGAAAACGTAACAAGAGCAACACAAAGACTTTAAACCATTCAATGAAGTTGGACAGATGTATGGTATGAGTATAGGGAGAGGTTGAAAACAAAATATATGGAAACAGATATCACTAACAATGGTGAAAGAATTGACTGAAACAGAGTTAGGTTGGATGTATGGCTGAAAGAAATAATAGGTTGGCAGATGAAATTTTAAATTGAATTTTAAGTGATGGTAAAAAATCTAGAAAGATCTTGATATAACTGGATAAGAAAAGGAAGTTGCCTGATATGAATTAGAGAAAAGAGGCTATGGATCGAAAAAAACAAATTTGCAGAGATCTTTTTCCTGTAGTGGATCAACAAAAGTTGAAAATGATATGTATTTACTGAACAAGGACTTATATATCAGGCACACAAATAGGTTAAATTCCTGATTACAGTACTATGAGCAACAGTTGGCTTATGTAGTAAGCTGTAAGCATAAGTGGTCCATTTGTGCTTTTTAAATGTTTATGGGTGAGTGCATGTATATTTGTAAAAGGTGCATGACCAGAGGTTTATTCCCTGCTTTATATTAAACAATGGTTTTTACAAAACAATCATTTTCAACAAATACATAAATAATTATTAATATATTGGATAATAATCATCTTTTTTAAAAAAGTATTAGCATGAGTTTTTTCACAGTGGGTACTGCTGCATTTGAAATGCGAAAAAAGCTCTTAAATTATATATTTTTATTTATGTAATTTGGAGAATATACAACTGACTTTATTACAGTGTATTATCATGTTAAAGGTGATTCTTTATTAAAATCTAAGTCATTTTACCTTCAGTTGGTTTTTTATAAGAATTCTGCATTGAACATAGATGAAATCTTTATATTTCAGTTACATGTGAATTGTTCTAGTCTAGTTTTTTAACCTCCACTATTATTATATTGACATATTTAATCTCATAATATATCGATTAAACAAACATTGCCTATCACCTGGCTAAAGTTGATTGAATGCTTAGCTGCTATAAAATAAATGAGTATTTTTTTATTCCAAAAATCAAAGTATATATAAGAATTAATAAAATCCACAGTTCACATTTAAGTAGAAATATCAAAGTGGGGAATTCTCAAGAGAGAGTATTTAATATAATAAAAGATAAAAATATTATCTAGTGTTCCTAAATGAATTAATGAATTGTAAATGTGAAAATGAAATATAGAATATGTTCCTATATTGGATAAAATCTTATTCTTCATGATGATAATTGAGTTTATTTGTAAATTATAATGATTTATATATATATAAATAATTCATAAAATGAAAAATTTATGTATTTATTTCGCTTGAATTATCCCTACATTCTGTTAAATTTGGCATTCCAAATGAGACATGATTAAAAGTCGGCCATCCACAAACTTATAGTGTTAATGTTTTTATTCCTCTGGCTATCCATTTTCTGAATTGGCAGTGTGTGGGATTTGATTTCAATACAGCTTAAAGTTTGAGGTATTGTTTTCAAATTATTCCAGTAAAGTTATTTTAAAGTAAATTAAAATATGCTGTTATATTTATTTATCTCTTGTTCACAGTAGAAATTCATAGAATTCTTGTTTCCTGTGCTAGTTCAGAGCATAATCGTTAGTTATAAGGTTGTAAGGGTTTATGTTGGTGTTTGCACATCCAGATGATAATCCTGGATGGTGCAAAGGTATCAATTTTAAAGTTTATGCACTACATTTTATTTATTTTGATTAGAAATTAGGTTCATAACTGGCTGTACACTAATGGTACTGTACGGCCAGGGCATTGATGATGATCAGCATGTTTTAATATCAGCATTATTTTTTATGAATAATGGATTAGCACGTAAGTATGTGCATCCCAAGTTTTGTGTTGTCATTCTGCCCTAAGTTTGGCAGCGGCTAGATAATTAGCCTGTCTATAGTAGACCCCTCTCAAATTTAGTCACAAGGTTGTCTGTTGATTTTTGACTATCTTTGTTGATTGTTGATGATTAATATTCTTCTGTAATGCTGATTATTATAACTTCTTTATTTTGTGCTGATCTGATGACTCATGCTCCTTATTCATTAAATATTTGCTCATTATTATATTTGTAATTAGTGGGGATGGTGATGATTTCTCATGACCTGGTGTCATCTCTATTATCATTCTGTATTGCTACAATATATAAATAAAAATGATAATAGCCTAATGGTTAGTGCACCAATCTTCCTGTTCCCTAATTTGATGTTTAAACCTGGGCCTAATTTAGAATAAGATTTTTTATTATTATTTGCCAACTAGCTATTTAATATTAGTCAATACATGTATATTCTTATTCAAAAGTAAAATAAGGATGGAAAGCTGCTAAAGTCTTCATTACCTGATAGTTGTCAAACCAAATAAGTATTGGCTTCCTTTCACTTTTCAGAATGAAGGTCTCTTCAAGTATAATCCAGTTTCTCCAATCTATAGCCTCTTTGCTCTACAATCACACCGGCAAACTTTCTTATTTCATTAGGTCTTTTAAATTTTTAAGATATTATTTACAACTTCAACTGTCCTATTTTTTTTTTTTGTACCAAATAGTTCAGCCTCGTTCCATTTCAATCTGTTAATTCTTTCAATGCTAGTGATACGTGTTTGTTCTTTCATCTATGTATTTTGTTTTTGATTTCTTCTTGTTATTTCTAAAATAGGTCTTTCCATATTTTGTTGAATTATCTGAAGTATTGTTCTTATGAAGTTTTGAACCTGGACACTAAGCAAACGGGTTTATACATAACCATTAAAGACCAGTCAACACTTAGACAATCTTCAATATAGATAACAATCAACAATCTCAAACTGTTGTTATGGCAACCTCATTTTAACAATAAAGGTGGAATCCCTTATGAAAAAAAACCCCAAGTTTGAGATTGTTGTCTATATTGGGTCTGTCTTAAGTATTCATGGTTATATATATGTGACTAGAGAATGTGCAAGAATGGTAGCTTGTAATAAAATAATTTTGGTTTTATTTATTTAGATAAAAGGTAGAGTCAGAAAATGTAATTTAATTGGATAATAATTTTAAAATTTATTGATTTGCAAGCTTTTTTTTCTTAATTTAACAGATTCCATAATCTCCTTAGAAATGTACTGTAATAAGATTCATATATGAACTGCAGATGACAAGGACATTAAGTCATGCTTATATATTAGATAAAAGTACAGATTATAAATTCAGTAATGTTAAGGTTGACTTGTGGATTACTACTATACCAGATGAATCATACGGAACTAATAGTATATTTTTAATTCATCTGGTGTAACTGAAAATGATAAGCAAATTAACCTGCAAGCCCAATGAATTCGTAATGATTTATTTGTATAAACGAACATTTGCTAAGAGTCAAGATAAAATAGATTTGCATCTTTAATAATTTTTATTAGTCAGTCATTAAACTAGAGATTATCCAATTAATCTGTAGTAATTCCCTATATATATATATGCAGAACAATGATAAAGATATATATGACAGAATGATCTGGGTCAACTGATGAGTGCTGGTTCAGCATGAAATGGGCATCTTGGGGATCATACAGCTTTTTTACATGTCTTTGGTCATATGCTTATGAATACATCCTTCTACAAGGTGTTTAAAGTGGATAGAAACCAATCCCTACCTTGCGTGAGAGTGATGTAGTGAAAATTACACTACAGAAATAGATTTGCACCTTTGTTTATTTTTTACAAAATATTTAATTAGTAATGATATTCAATGTATATTTTAATTTGCAGAAAAACATTATGTCCTGTACATGAGAGGTCGGAGTGACTTATGGTCAACATGGATAGGATGAGAAGGTTGGCACCAATGTGGGCTTTGAGCATTCCATCATCAGATTTTCAATGAAATGGACAGCTGAAGAGTTGTGGGGTGGAGTGGATTGAAGCTTGTCCATTAAAGTATAAGATTGGCTATCTTAATATAATATAATGATAATCTGGACCAACTGACGAGTGCTGGTTTAGCACGAAATATGTTTATTGATGATTATTTATCTTTTCAACATATGTGTGATTAAGTGTGTCAGCAGTATGAGATAGTTTGGATAGTTGAGGGTCGTGTGAAACTCTGAGTTCAAACCCCTAGATATTATATATTGGAGTGCAGGTATAAAAAAAGCCTGTACTGTAAAAAAGAAATCATATATCATAAGTTAGAAAAAAAAAAAGATTTAGCTTGCAAGGAAGTTTTGTTTTGATTTTAAAAAAGTTATTTGGTAGTCAGTTTTTTTATTCTAATTAATATTTGATTAATTATGTAATTTCTTTTCTCGTCATTGGCAATAGTTGATGGGGAAAAAATCATTTGTTTTATCTATTTTTTTACGTTAAAAAGAATTATGTAACTAAATAAAAGCTAAAGTATATTTAACAAAATATATATATTGAAAGACAACTTATTATAGCTCTATTTGTGAAAGATTTGCTTTTAATATATGCAATTTCTTTATAATTATGTATTTTTATGCTGATTTATTACTAGCTGTGTAATTTAAATGTGATGAAAATTCACATAATAAAAGAGTCATGCTTTTATTTTATCATAATTGTAATTATCCTTTTTCAGATTAAAATACGGTGCCAATATTTTAATCTTGGTATCATAAGTGACGCTGGTCATACTAACTTAAAAAATCTTAAACTCAGATTCTAAAATACAGGTGAAGATTATTTTAATTTCTATTTATTAAGGAAATTTTATGATATACCTTTTAGCCTGTGCAATGTATTAATTTATATAAAAAGTGTATAAAAGGTCTGCCCATCCCTCACATATGTATGTATAAATGGATTATTTTCCTGTACATGAGAGGTCAGAACGACTAATATGTCAACATGGGTAGGATGACAACCTTGGCACTAACAAGGGCTTTGAACGTTCCATCATCAGATTTTCAATGAAATGGAAGGTTGAAGAGTTGCGAGTTGGAATTGTTTGAAGCCTGTCTATTAAAGTATGAGGATTGGCTATCTTAATATAAAGCTGAGCACTGATTATATATATATGTGTGAGGATAGTAATCTGGACCAACTGATGATTGCTGGTTTAGCATGAAATACGTATATTGGTGATTATTTATCTTTTCAACATATGTGTGATCAGGTGGGTCAGCAATATGAGATGGTAATGAGAGTAGTGGGTCGTGTGAAAGTCTGAGTTCGAATCCCAAATGCAGGTTTTAGCCTGTGCAATGTATTAATGATATGCCTTTGTGGATTTTTACATTTAAAAATTATCATCATTTGATTTCATTTGAAAGATTTTGTTTTGTCTGCAATCTTTCACCAATTTAAATTTGATTAAAGCTGTCTGCTAAATAATTTACAACTTTATTTGGAAATGGTGTAAAATATTTTGAAGGCTCAAATTGTATGCGTTAATAATTTTTATTAGTCATTCATTAGACTAGAGAGAGATAAACCACTTAATGAATAATATTTCTGTAATGTAATTTTCACTAAGCCACTCTCACATAAGATAATGACTGGTTTCTACCCATTTTTAACATTTTACGGAAGGTTGTAATCATAAACATATGACCAAAGACACAAAAAAGATTTATGATACCCAAGATACACATTTCAGGCTGCACCAGCACTCAGCAGGTGGTCCAGATCATGATCTCTTTCATATATCTTTATCATTGTTCAGTACTTATAGGTAGCCATTTATAACAGTTTAATTGAAAGTAGTAACACAAACCAGTTGATGGAAGTATATTAATAATTTTTATGGGTCATTCATTTGACTAAAGATTATCCACTTGATGAATGATATTCCTGTTGTGTAATTTTCATTAACCACTCTTACACAAGGTAGGAACTGGTTTTTATCCACTTTTAACACCTTGTGGAGGATTGTAATCATAAATATATGACCAAAGATGTGTATTACACTACAGAAATATTATTTATTAAGTGGATAATCTCTCTTGTAATGAATGACTAATACAATTTATTAACATACTTTCATCAACTGAGTTGTGCCAAAGTTATGAGGGCAGTAAGTTTGACTCATCGATTAAATTGTAGTAAATTGGCTGTCTGTATATACTGAACAATGATAAAACACTAAACATCACATGATCACCATTTCTTATGCTTGCTCATAACTGGTATTAAAACGGGCAAAACTCTCCATGCAGTAGTGCCACTCAGTGCAAGCCAGACTAATCAATGGATGCCAGAAGGCTTGTGCATAAAATCCCCACCTAGTGCCTACTCATCCAATATCCCCAGACTAGTTTTTTAGCTTGTGGCTTTCGTCAGTGAGGAGCTTTGGATATGGGAGCATTGCACCTAGATCTTTGGATCAAATGTAACCCTCCAGCAGCCACCTTTTATCTTTACTTAATTACAAAACTATGAGTTTAAGATTTAAAACACAATAATATTTTCAATCCAAGCTCATTAGCTTATATAATCATATAGGTCTGAACTCAGCTCAGTACCCATACATTTTGGTTTCTTTGGCTCTTTAATAACCATAGCCACCACTATTCTATTAGGCAGGATTGGTGTTAAATGACTAAACATCACATGATCACCATTTCTTATGCTTGGTCATAATTCTTATTGAAACAGGCAAAACTCTCCATGCAGTAGTGCCACTCAGTGCAAGCCAGAGTGCTCTCAGATCGAAAGCTCCTCATTGATAAAAGCCACAACCTAGAAACTAGTCTGGGTATATAGGATGAGTAGGCACTAGATAGGGATTTTAAGCCTTCTGGCATCCATTGATTATTCTGGCTTGCACTGAGTGCTACTACTGTATGGAGAATTTAAGGATATGTAAAAGATTGTGGTTTGGGCCAACTGATGAATGCAGGTTCTGCACGAAATGTGCATCTTGGGAATCATATATCTTTTTCATGTGTTTATGATTATACTTATCCAGAAAGGTGCTAAAACTGGATAAAAACCAGTCCCTACTTGCATGGGATTGGTAGAGTGAAAATTATATTTACAGAAATACTATTCATTGTGTGCATATTTGTATTTTTTATCTGAAGAAGAAGTAATCATGGACAAAACAGTTTACATAAACTATGATGACATTAACGATTAATGATTGAATACTTGATGCATCATTATTTGGGTGTCTCTCTATCCATTACATATTCCTTTGCAATAGGAAACTAAAAATTTATTGTGCAAGTCTGCATTATAAATTTTTGAATAGAGTTTCAAACAGTTGAATGGTCTCCTGCATAGTTCTGAGCAGAAATGGAGTGAAAGACTAGAGCTCAAAGTCCATAGATTGCAATTCAGTTTTATCACTTCTGATAATCGGATTTCGTACGACCTTTCAAGCAATAAACTATTTGATTATTATTATTACTTTTATGGTAACATTCTGTAACTACGTTAATATGCAAAACATTTTCCCCTTCCAAGTTTGTCATATATTTTTCTTTTTTATTCAAGTCATCCGTCAGTAGTTGGAGCTCGAAAGTCTGCTTTGTAGACATGTCTAGTTATCTACCAAGAGAGATGTATTTAGGCATCTGACACTAAACTCTTCCTTCCAAAACCAGTTTTCTTTGCTCTACTTAAGTTATGTTCTTGGGAGCATATGTTAAGAAAAAGCAGAGATAGTGGTGTTATGTTTTGTAGGTATTAACATTTAACCCTTTATTTTACATGGACAGCTGTTGTTACAGTTTGGCAGTTTTCTTATATTGTATATTAATATGAATTTATTGCTATGTAAGTAGGATTGGGATAGACATGGTTCTGATATAGCTTATTCTTTCTTTGCCTGCTGCATGGCCAAAATTGGTTAGTTACTAACTCATTATTTTTCTGTACTATAATAGAATTCATAAGTCACTTCTGAAGTATTAACTAATTTTGATATATCAGATATTTATCTGTCTGGTCTTGCTTTGCTGATGCTGGTAATAGAATGGTATTATATGATGTTTGGATTGAAGACAATTGACTGATGAAATCACACAAATGGTTAATTGTCATTATTTTCAATCTTTATCAATTCACTATAAGATGACATATATCTCACTTGTGATCTTTTTCTAAGTCTTTGTCAATTGTCTGCTTACTGCCATGTCTTTTGGTGATATGTCTAACACAGTTTCATTTCAATATCTCTTCTTTTAATATTATCAATGATATCTGTTTATTTTTTCCCAAATATTCCACTTTCTATCCATGATGTACCACTATATTATCAATGTCTCTGTGTGATTTCTAGAGTTAATTACCATATAAAATTGCAATTTTATCATAGTTAAAAATAAAAGTTGTAATTATATAGTCAAGCGTTGGTGGTCCAGTGGTCAGCACAGCTACCTTACAAATAGTTGTCCCGGGTTTGCGGGTTCGCTTCTCGGCCGATGCTTTGACATATGAGAGAAAAAAAAAGTTGTAATTATATTGATTATAGAAATAGAAAAATATTATAAGCGAATTCTTCTCTTCTATCATTTTACATAATGCTAATATAATATTTTATTATTTTAAACGCCAAAATAGCTATTAAGTTTGACAATTCAGGGCTCTTTCCCTATTTAAAAAGTTTGGAATAATAAAATATTGTATTTGGATTGCATAAAGTGCATAGAGGAGTATTAATATTGTTTATTTATATTAGTACTAACATAATTTATAAAAGTTTGTGAGAGAATCGGAAGTCTCCATTGTGACCGAAACTTGATGCAAAACCAGAACTGATGATTTGAAGGGACTTGTTTGTGACATTAAAAAAAAATCTTGAACTAAAATTCTGTATTTAATATTTTTATTTAGCAATTTAAATTAAGCCAACTTTCCCCCAATAAATAAATTTTATTTGCAAGAAGCATACATATAAACAATGCTAAGTATTGTAAATCTAGTGATTGCATCTGTTTCAGTATTTGTTTTTGTTTTTTTTTTACATATATGTTAAGTACTTATTGCAAATACTAATTACATTTTTGTTCTAAGGTTAGGTTATTCTGATTTATAATCTGTGCTAATTATAAAATCGTTAAGCCTTGTTTGTTTTTCTAATTATTATTTTTATTGCAATTTTTTCAGTCATTGTAAATGTTATTATTTATTAGTAGTGATGTTATTTGTTGATAACATTTTATTAATTTTTTATTATACTTATTTTCACGGAGATAACTTTTTAATATTTAAGTAAATCCTTTATTTAAAAAAATATTGCTACATTTTCATTTACCATTGTCAAACTTCCTCCACTCACAACTTTGACGCCATCCATTTCAGATATGGGAGATAGTGACCTGGGCTAACTGTTGAGTGCTGGTTCAGCACGAAATGCATCTTGGGGGTCATTTGTCTTTTATTATATCTTTATTTAAGTGAATTTTAAAAGAATAGGGAAGTATGGAAGTGTTTATTATATTTAAATATATATATTGCATAGATATTAAACCACTAAAACATCTAGTAATCACTTATGTTTATATAATATACTAAAACAGTAGTAATCACATGTTTACATAATATACTAAAACAGTAGGAACTCTCTCTATATAATATTGCCACCTAGTACAAGCTATAATAATCAGTGGATGCTAGAAGATTTGTGCATCAAAATCCCTATTTAGTGGTCTACTCATTCAATATTCCCAGAACAGTTTTTATCTTTTAGCTGAAAAGCATCTGAGAGCACTGCACCCAAGTCTTTCAATCTAATACATTCTGCCAGAAGTCACTTTTTATCTTTGTAGTTAATTGTAAAGCTATGGGCCCAAACTGAAATCACAATAATGTTTTCAAACTAAGCTAGTTTGCTTGTATAGACATAGAGATCTGAACCCAATTTTGATGTCTTTGATTTTTTAATAACCATAGTCACTAACATTCTCTGGCTAGGATTAGTATTAAACTTCTAAAACATTACATGTTCATCATTTCTTAAGCTTAAATAATCTGTTGATAGCAACTCTCTGCATAATAGTGCCATCTAGTGCAAGCCATAATAAATCAGTGGTTAGTAGAAGATTTGTGCATAAAATTCCTGTTTAGTGCTTACTCATCGAATATCTCCAGACTAGTTTCTAGCTTATGGCTTTCAGCATTTTATTCATTTCTATGGCTTGAATCTGGAGGTGCTATTGTGTGGAGAGAGTTGTTATTGATTTGACAGGTTGTGTGAACATAATGAATTGTGGTCATGTGATGTTTTAGTGGTTTAATATCAATCCTAACCAAAGAATGTTGGTAACTATGGTTATTAAAAACCAAAGACACCAAAATATGTAGATACTGAATTGGGTTCAGACCTGTACGACTATACAAGCAAATTAGTTTGAATTGAAAATATTATTGTGTTTTCAGTTGGGATCATAGTTTAATAGTTAGCTATAAAGGTAAAAATTGGCTACCGGAGGGGTGCATTACATACAGATTCATTGCTCTTCACTGATGAAAACCATAAGCTAGAAACTAGTCTGGGGATATTGGATGAGTATACACTATATAGAGATTTTGGTGCACAAACCTTCTAACATCCATTGATTATTATGGCTTGCACTAGGTGGCACTATTATATGGAGAGTTGCTGCTTTTTTTTTCATAGATATTGAATGATTATTTCTGACTAAGTTTATGTATAATGAGCCATCTGCATAGATTATATTAATACAGATATGTATGTATAAAATCTCTGAATTATAGTTTAAGCTTTAGTATTGTTAGTAATTTGTTGTGTCTTTGTATTCCGAGTTTATAAATCATTTAGATAATATTTTTAAAATTTTAGATTAGTCTATTTAATATAGGGTATATGAGCACAGACTTTCACACCACCCACCTCTCTCCACTCTATCTAATAACACTGATACACCTAAACACATATATGCTGAAAAGATAAATAATCACCAATATACGTATTTCATGCTAAACCAGCAATCATCAGTTGGTCCAGATTATCATCTTCACACATATATACTATAAGTGCTCAGATATTTATTAAGATAGACAATCCATATACTTTAATGGCCAGGCTTCAATCCACTCCACACTCCAACTCTTCAACCATCCATCCAATTGAAAATCTGATGATGGAATGCTCAAAGGCCACCCTGAGGCCGAGATTATTGTCACACCCATGTTAACCTAAGGTCAATCTGAACCCCACATGTACAGGACATAATCCATTTAATACATATGCAAGGATGGGCAGACATCTCTATAATGTAATAACTGAAACACAGGCTTGTTATATACCTGTGAGCACTTATAGTATATATGTGTGGAGATGATAATCTGGACCAACTGATGATTGCTGGTTTAGCATGAAATACGTATATTGGTGATTATTTATCTTTTCAGCATATATGTGTTTAGGTGTATCAGTGTTATTAGATAGAGTGGAGAGAGGTGGGTGGTGTGAAAGTCTGTGCTCATATACCCTATATTACATATATATAGTCACAGGTATATAACAAGCCTGTGTTTCAGTTATTAGTCTATTTACTAAATTTTTAAAGAGTATTTTTTTTTTTGTTCCGTAAAATAAATTAAAAATCAAGATCATAGCCTCTTATCTGGTTTTCAATGTCCTATCTAATATTTCAGAGTAAGTCAACAAATGTTGCCATTGTCATGTAGAAATTTTGACATCGGAATACAAGAAGCCATTTAATTCTTATGAATATAAAGGAAGTTAGTTATGTTAAATGGCCATTAAATCTGGCATCACTTTTCATAATAAAATTATAATAAGCAAAGAACGTATATTTCTACAGAGCTTACAAATTATTTAATTATTTTTGTCAAAATCACGTGATTTCATTTGCTGATCTTCAGGATTAAGATGTCAGAATTATAATTTGCAATTAGATATTATATGTTTTTATTAACACAGTCGTTTTAAGGTGAAATGAATACTTGAGTCGTAAACTCATTGCTATTAGAGTATAAAATCAGCATTCAGAAAAAGTAACAAATGTTCTTCTCCTACTTCCAAAATCTCTATATGAAGATTGTAATATAAAATTA
This sequence comes from Epiperipatus broadwayi, assembly GCA_028023455.1. Classification (NCBI taxonomy): domain Eukaryota; kingdom Metazoa; phylum Onychophora; class Udeonychophora; order Euonychophora; family Peripatidae; genus Epiperipatus; species Epiperipatus broadwayi. Next base: position 2,558,810 of record JAQFVV010000119.1, on the reverse strand, counting down.
TTTGATTTGCTATATACTAAGATGAAAGATTAAGATTGGTGTAATGGCATCACGGATACTAAACTCAGTACGGGTTAATATTTTGGTTGCTTAATTTGATACCTAAACTATCTTCGTAATTTAGATAATGAATTTAGTACACATTGTACAGGCTGGAGCCTGCATTTATATATATAATATATGCGGGATTCGAACTCAGACTTTCACACGATCCACTACTCTCAGTACCATTTCATATTGCTGACCCACCTGATCACACACATGTTGAAAAGATAAATAATCACCAATATACATATTTCATGCTAAACCAGCAATCATCAGTTGGTCTAGATTACTATCTCCACACACATATACAATCAGTGCTCATCTTTATATTAAGATAGCCAATCTTCATACTTTAATGGATAGGTTTCAAACTACTCCAACCCACAACTCTTCAGTCTTCGATGGCACTCACATGGGCTTTGAACGTTCCATCATCAGATTTTCAATGAAATGGAAGGCTGAAGAGTTGTGGATTGGAGTAGGTTGAAGCCTGTCCATTAAAGTATGAAGATTGGCTATCTTAATATAAAACTGAGCATTGATTGTATATATGTGTGGAGATAGTAATCTGGACCAAGTGATGATTGCTGGTTTAGCATGAAATACGCACATTGGTGATTATTTATCTTTTCAACATGTGTATGATCAGGTGGGTCAGCAGTATGAGATGGCAGTGAGAGTAGTGGGTCGTGTCAAAGTCTGAGTTTGAATCCCGCATATAATGAATTTAGTATAACTTTAAATATTGTAGATAATTTGAATGCTATGACCTAAAAAAATAATATGAATTTTTTTTATATTTAAAGTACTTCTCATGCTATTCAAAAATTAAACTATAAAGCTTACAAAAAGCTTCCAGTATCATTTGCATTCATTAGATTTCGTTGGTTTTTTTTTTTAAGTGCGTTTTGTCAGTTTTTAATTGGATTATATAAATGAAATGGTATTAATTTACACTACATCAATTATATTTTATCCAAAAAAAAAAAAAAGTAAACAAAATATATATGTAAATAAATGAAGTGTTAATTTATTGCATAAAAATATTTATATATCGACATTTCCGCAGATTACACTGAGCCCAATATAAAATAATTGTAGAGGCGCTGTAAATACTGATGTATAACAATAATGAACGTTCTAATAATAGAAAATGGAAATAATAATTATTATGAGAAATTATTTTAGATTAACTTTTTGAAAAAGTTTTCCAATAGAAGGTAATTTGAATGTATCATCACATTTATTGATACGATCTGGCCTTTTAAAGACCTCAATGACTTTTCTAATATGACATTGTTGGAGAATGTTACATTTGGATAGTATTCTTGTATTAGAAAAATCAGTACTATGACCTGTATCTATAGCATGAAGAGATTGTGCTGATGATGGTGAGCGTTTTTTAACTGCATTAATATGTTCAACATCTCTTCTAGCATTGACGTAACGATTGCTCATACCTATATAAAAAAGCTTTACAAATGCGACATGAAATTTTATAAACGCTTTAGACTTCAAGAGGGATTGAGTCTTTAGGCTTGGATAGAATGCTATTAATTTTTTGATAAGTGGGTATGTGCTATCTTTATATTATAACATTTAGAATATCTAATATTGTCTCTAGTTCCTTTTATATAAGTAATACAAACTTTAATAGTTGTTTCTTTTTCATTTTGCTTCTTATTGTGATTGTTTAGGACTTGAATTAAGGCTTGGTTTATTGTTTTATTATTATAGCCATCAGCTGATAAGACATTGATTATATGATTTATTTCATCATCTAGATTTGATTTATCTGAAAGAAGGTTAATAGTTCTAGTGAAAAGAGTTTTTGCTACAAAATATTTGAGCTGGATGATGATGTAATGAAAATTATAGATATCTGTCTGTGTGTGCAGATTTTCTGAAAATTGAAAAAATATAAAAAATTATTCTTTTTCTTGGAGACAAATACATCAAGAAAAGGAAATTGTCTATCAGTTTCTGTTTCCATTGTAAATTTAATATTAGGAAGTATATTGTTTATATGTGTGAGAAAAATCATATAATATGTCACGATGCCAGATGATATATATAAACCAAACAAAAGGTTTTAAAGATCCCGACTCTTAATGAAGAATTTCTATATATTCCATGAATAAATCAGCGATTACCGCTGAGATTAGTGAGCCCATGGAATACCAAAAGTTTGGCTTATAATATTGTCCATCATACACAAAATAGGTATTTGAAAGGCAATGTTTAGTTAATTTAATATGGTCTGGTAAATAGTACCATTTAGAAATGATATTTAAAGCTTCGAGAAAGGTTTTTTTTTTCATATATCAAATGCATTGACCGGGAAGCGAATCAGGCCAGCTGCTTGGAAGGCAGCTATGCTAACCACTAGACCACCAACGCTTGACAGCTTCGAGGAAAGTTTGTTAATAAAGAATAACATCAATGCCAACTAGAATATGATTTGTATTAATTTTTTTATTAGAGAAATAAAATGTATAGTTTTTAATATTGATTTAATAGAATTGTAGGGTTTTATTATATGGATAAATTCCTAACTAAAACATGACTGGGAGATCAAACTGCGCTCACAATTGGATGGGGGAGGGGTATCTATTTATTTATTTACAAATAGTTGCAAATATAAGCAATATTTTATTTGCTAAGGACTATAATAATAAAACAATAAACCAAACCTTAATTTAAGCCCTAAGCAATCACAATAAGCAAAAAGAACAACTATTAGAGTTTGCATTCCTTATATAAAAAGACTACAAACAATATTGGATATATTCTAAAACATTACAATATAATGACAGCATTTATCACTTATCAAAAAATTAATAGCATTCTATTCAAATCTAAAGATTCAATCCCTCTTGAAGCTCATGGAGTTATGAAGTTTCATGTAACATTTGTAAAGCTTCATATATAGATATGAATAATCATCTAATCAATATTAGAAGAGATGAGCATACTAATGCAGTTTAAGAAATACTCATCACTATCAGCAATATTGCTCTATGACTATAGATACTGGTTATAGTACAGATTTTTCTATTATGAGAATACTATTCATATATGACACTCCAACAATGTCAAATCATCTTTAAAAGGTCAGCTTGTATCAACAAACATGATGTCACAAACAAATTACTTTCTATTTGGAAGAATTTTTCAAAAATTCGTTAATCTAAATACTTTCTTATATTTATTATTTCTATTAATAGAGCATTCATTGTTATACATCATTATTTACAACACTTCTATAATTATTTTCATCACCCAGTTGATGATCAACATAATCTGTCCGAAACATTATATATATATTTTTATAGAATAAATTAGATAGATGTAGCCGGATAAAATTTCATTTATATCTATAGCTCATGAAAATCTTTATTGTAATAAAACAAATAAAAAATAGAAACATTAAAATTCATAAATTTAATAAGTTTTAGGATAAGCCAACAGCCATTTTTCTTTTCAAAGCTCTATGTGTGACCACATTCATTAATAACGTATATGATTACATGAAAACATTTTATAATTCACATTTTTTATTCTTTCCAAATTTTAATGCAGTACAGTATTTCTTGTTTTAATTTTCCAAATGTAAAGCTAAAAGTTTCATGAAATTTATAAAATTTGTATTTTTCTCAATCAATAAAATGAAAACTAGTGTTTAATAATGGCAGAAAACAATAATTCTAAAACATTCTTGAATTGCATTAGGAAGCGTAAAATTTGAATAGTTTAATCAAGAATTTATAATGGGTAATGGCAAATAAGGATAATTATATAAATTTCGAAGTTGATACAGATTTAAAAACACCAAAACAATTAAAATGTAGTTTGTTGATAAAGAGACTGCTAAAATACTTTTTAGGGGGGAAAAGTTTTTGGAGAAAAAGGATATCGTCCAGAGCATGTTTAGTTGCGATAAAATTATTAACACTTCACTATTTATTTTATTTTAAAAAATAATTTTTATTTTTGAATGATTGTGAATGAATGAACACACATAGTAAATAAATATGTAACTTTATGCTCTCAATTTATTATTAATAACTACATTTTTTATAACCTTTGTGTTGTACTGTGTAATTTCATTAAAATAATGTGTATTATATTGAAATTAAAGCTTATCAATAAAATATAAGCTACTATGTATGTGAAGGTGATTGGAACAAAATGTAGCGGATATTTAGTGTTTACAATTTTTTAATAATTTTATTACGTTGATTAGGTTTTGAGTAGAAAATTATGTTAACATTTTAAAATCAGACTTAGTTTATTTTTGAAGTCTTTTTTTATGTCCATGATTTTGACTTTTACTTTGACGAGCCGATTTCATTATGCTATTATATCAAACATAATCTCAAAAGAATCAATATGAAAAGTCTTTAAATCAAAAATTATTTAGTTTTTAGATATTTTAGAACTTAGAACCAAAACATATTTAACGAAACTATTCACAGTCATTATCTACACATAAACTTTTCTAAAAATTTGGCTTGAAAGTAAAAACTATCGCACTTTCAAACTTAGTAAAGCTATCATTGATTTAAAAATTCTCATCAAATATTATTATATGTCATCTGCAAATCGTTTGGAAGACTAATCTTAAAAATTATTCCAATAGTTGTAAATCATTTACCTTTAAAACAGGCTGAATTTCTGCTTGAACAAAACTTAGAGAACAAATAGAAAAGGCTTTCAAATAAAATTTGGGACTAGTTCTGTTGATTTTATTTCACTTTATGATTCTGTTTGGAAAAATGTTCTTTGAAACTTTTAAATCCTTAAATGTGAAAATGTTAATTTATCTGACAAAATGTTCTTCAATAGAAAAATTCAAGATAATTGTTTATGAGAGTTAGATATCAAAAATTTTAGTTCTCTTATTTATTTTAATATATTATCATTGATCTCCCAGAGATAGAATGCAGGAAACTCATCCCTTATTGATGACATCGTCTTCATTTCATTCACAAAGATTTTTTTCCAGAAAGAGGTTATTTTTTAAAAAAAATAAGGAATGAACATTTAAAAGCTTTTTCAAAGATTGACATTTTATTCCTAATTTTTCATCTAAATTATAAGAAATATTGTCCTAGATTAAATATATCTGTAACAAGAAACTAGATGTAAGCCTATTCTATTCTAAAAGTATTAACTCATTTTCTTTATCTTTCAAAGACTTACAAACAATTTTTTTGAAAATATGGTTTAGCACTTCAGGATTTTGATGATGTATTTTAAGATCAGTTTCATTTGTCTTAGTATATATAATATATTGTTGAAAATCGTGCTGTGTGGAGAAAAAATTCTCTCATTGAACTCCTATTTTGATGGCATTAAATGTTATTTTGGAAAATATTATTGTCACATTCAATATTTCATCTACCAGATGTCAGAAGGTAAATTGCCTCACTGGATATTTATGGAAAGATATTAATTCTAAGGCAGTATGTGCTTATACTGAATGCTTCTTATATATGTAAGTAGTGGGATTTGAACTCAAAATTTTTCACTCTGGATGTGTCTACAATATCAAATCCAATAAAGGCTTTGAGCATTCCATCATCGGTTTTTCAATGAAATGGATGATTGAATAGTTGGAAGAGTGAGGAGATTGAAGCCTATCCATTAAAGTTTAAGAAATTGCTATCTTAATATAAACCAAGAACTGATATATATGTGGGAGATTATGCTTGGCTTAACTGATGAATGCTGGTTCTGCACAAAATATCGTGTATCTTTTTCATGCGTGAATTGCCATGTGTATCAGTTGCTTGAGTTGGAGTGAAGGATGAATAGACTTAAAAATTCAGAGTTCATATTCCTCTACTTATATATATATATATATAGAAAAGATATTAAGTAAATCAAACTTCTATACCCTTAAGATATAGTTTCACTAAAGAAGTATGTTTCAAATCAAGATGATCCATTGGACAACCAATTAGAAAACTGTTCAAATAATTAATATAGTATGGCACAACATGTTCTTTTTTTGCAATCCAACAGTAAAATTGGCTGGATATGATCTTATTAATCTTGTAAAACCATTTCAGGAACACTCATTCTGTTTGCACTTCTCTGAATCAAAAATAGAATTTAGCAGCCTTTAATGTTGTGGAACATTAGCTATATATGATGATTGTTAAATCTCTTCATAGTTTCAAAATCAAAGGATTTAATAAAGTCATTTGTTTCATTTACCTTGTAGCTAAAGTTTCTAAAGATTCCTTGTCTAAAAAAAGTATACTTTAAATCAGAGGTCGTCTATCTTTTTTACCTACCACCCATATTTGAACTCTTGTTAACAGTATAATTTCCCTACTGCCCACTGATGCCAGAATAGCTTAACTTAGTGCTTATGGAAATAATTACAAAAAAAAATTTATAATAGTATATTAATAGATATATAACAATATAAAGCAACAAATTTAAATCAATTTGAAACAATAAAATGTATTTAATTTATTTTGAATTTGAAAATATTAATTTATTTAAGGCACAAACAACTATACAAAAAAAATTGGTAGTTTTACCCGACGTGCTTGATCGCTACCAGGCAACGTTGCGGTACCATCAACAACCGGTCGGAAGCCTGCAAGTGATAAATTTATATCCAAAAGTGGCTGAAAACTGACAAGTAAAATTGACCTGATGCGCATCTATAGTAATCTATGGGTTTTCTTTTTAGCATCTGGAAAATACTACCCCTCTGAAAGCTTTAAATGCCCACTAGTGGGTGGTAGAGACCAAGTTGTTGACCAGTGCTCTAAATAAATATTGAAAAGTCTCAAATGTTTTATTGTTTGGGAGTTTCATAAGAGGTTCCAATACTGGAAATGCCAGGATTCTGTCATGAATCATGGAATTTCAGCTCAGGAATTTGCTACTCCATTAGTACATTAAACCATATTTTGTCAATTCTATTCAATTCAATTATATTTAGTAATTTCATGAAGGTAGAATCATATCGCAATCACCACCTTGTCACCTATCTTGTCGAAGACTTCCACCCACCCCACTTCCACCACCCCCACCCCAGCTAAAAAAAAAGTTGAATTTTAATTTACCTTTCAATATTAGATATGTAACTGGATTCATTATGGATCTTTTATCTGTTAAAAATCCCTAAACCAACTTGAAAAATCTGTATATGCCCTTAAAAAAAATCCAAGTTCTACCTGGGTTTGAATGCTAAATTATGCATATTTTCAGCTAGTAAATTTTTTTAGTTTAATTCAATTTCATTTGTTCCTTTTGATTTTAAATGAACTAAGTTGCACTATGTCATGAAATGTCCCAATACATGCATTAAATTCATGATTAGTGAATGAACCAAAGGGATATGCTGTAGTTTTTTTATATATTATCTCAGACATCTTATGTACTCCTGACCAATAAAGTTATACACCTTTTTAGCTGAGTATAATTTGGTGCACTGGTAGAGCATATGACTTGGATCAGGAGGTCCCAACATCGATTTTGGTAATTGTTGGTCTGGCCCTCAAACTTCTTATGTACTCCTCATTAATAAAGCCGTTAGCTTTTAATGTCTTATCTTACCTGCTGTTATTTTTTTAAATGTATCAATAAGAGCTAAAAATCTTAAGTATGTTTTTTTAAAATAATATTTTAATCTTTAGTTTTATTAACATTTATTTATATACATAAATGAAATGATATTTTACTCTTATTCACATATATGGGTGAAAAAATTGAAATAAAAAGATTTTACACTTCTTTGACACCGTTTGTAAATTATGTGGATCAGGTGAATAAACTTTTCTACATATTATTATTAATTATAGCTTCCTTTTCAATAAAGTAAGATGAAATTTAATCCTGACCAATAATCTCCAAAGAAAATTTTGACAAGTTTTTTTTTTTTGATAGGCGACAAAAGATAATAAGAGCTGTATTATAATATTTTTATGGCTACTAATATGTACGGCAATTTTCCAAAATAAATATTATTCTCTTTAACAGTTCAATTAATAAATTTAGATTTATAATATGGATACAGGGATTGTTTAGTTCATAGGATCCATTATGACGTAAGTAAAATGCAGTCATATCTGCAGCTCCATCTATGATCCGTTTCTTATGCATTTAAGTACTTATATTGAGAGACATTGTTTGAGCAATAATCAGCAATGCCTTTTCTAAATGTAACATGTTAAGTTTTAATTTAAATATGAAATAGTTAAATAAATTAGTTTTTAAAATAAAATAATTTTAAAATTAATAACATTTTAAGCTATACTTATGTATTTATCCACACATGTAAAATTAATTTTCCTTCAATAAAATCCAGTTAATGTCTTAAGCAGAAACTATCACGGAAAGTAGAACATTATTTTTTTAGGCTCAAACTCAGAGATAAAAGCCAATAAACTTACTATGGTGGTAAAGGCATATTTATGAGCAGCCATTCATAGTAATTTACTGTGATTATTCACAGCTCAACACCAAGAAGATACGAAATAGACATTACGAATTTGTCCTCAATTTCTGTAAAGCTTCAGTTTTAAATCAAAGGGTCTTGTTTAGGTAGTAGCAACTTTTTATTCTCTCCAGATTGTACAAATCAAGAATCTAGTGACAGAGGATTGTATCACAGATATGGAAGGAAGACTACAAGAATAAAAATGTAAAATAGTCTAATGCAAACATCATCAGAAGTTCGGGCTATATATTATTTTTAATTAACAAATTTATATCTCTATTCTGGTTCTGCCACCTATAGAATAAGATTGAACAATTAAAAGATGCCATATGGTAATGTTTAATAAATTCCTATTCAGTATTATCTCCTATTCATCTCTCAAGATTAATTTCTAGTTTAGGGATCCAAATTTAAAAATTGATGAAAGCCATAAGCTAGGAACAAGTTTAATGATATGGCTAAATCAATATTAGGTACATATTTTAACGTTAAATATTGATACTTGAATGAAATTTATTTTAGTAAAACCAAGAATGAAATTTTAAAGAACTAAATAGTAATATGGAATAGGAAAAAAAATAGCACATAGAATAACATTATTTGAAATTTCCATGTATTCTAAATGAAATGATGTGTTCATTTAAACCTATCAAAAAATAAAGCCCCATTAAATGCTTAATTATTATAAATATTTTAAGGAATATGAGAATAAATAAGCAGTTGCATTTATTCACATGATAGAGATGTACCATATAACTGATTCAATGCAATAGAAATATCGAAAGGTAAAACAGATGTAAGATAGAACTATCAATTCTACGCAAGATCATAATAGAAAATTTGAATTTTGGACCTCAACCAATCAAAAGGATTTCAGTGAATAAAGATTTTGGAATGTTGTGACATAGATGTAAGATTGGGTCAATATCTGAACAACAAGGATTATGTTAAAATTGCACAAAGAAGATTAATATTGGTAAGAATTTATGGCAAAGTGATTCTCCCCAATGAATTGGATTTGTAGATTACAAAAAGGCAACTGACTTTCTAACAAGATAAAGACTTTGAAACATCATAACATAGAATAGAATAGTATTAATATCTAGATATTAAATTACAGTTACACTAAAAATATTGATATGTATGCAGGGTGATCTCATCTCTCCACATCTTTTTACAGAAGTTTTATGGGAAGTAAAAGGAGTAAAAATAAATGGAGATTAGTCAAGTTCTATATTTTACAGATAATGTGGTCATTTTTACAAATAATGTTTCAAACATCCAAAAAGTATTACAAGAGCCATCAGATGACATTTTAAAAAAAAACGCATTGAAACTTGGAATTAGAAAAGCAATATCAAGACTGCATGAAAATTGAGAGCTCATAAAGCATAGGCAAGAGAGAATTAACAGATGTCACTGCATCTATTAAGATAATTAAAATAATAAATGGAATTGGAATAAATAAAAGGTGTCTAGCATCATCATTTTCAACCCATATCGTTCCCATAGGATGAAGGTCTCTCCAAGTTCAATCCATCGTCTCTGATCTCTAACCTCTCTTCTTCACATCACACCAGCACACTTTTGTTATTTCATCCATCCATCTCATATATGGTCTCTTTCTAGGTCTTTGAACCCAGTTTAAGATTTCAACTGTTCATCTATTATCATCTCTTCTAGAAATATATCCAACCCAATTCCATTTGTCTCTTAATTCTTTCAATGATGTCAGTAACACTTATTTGTTCTCTCATCCATGTATTTCATTTTCGATTTCTTCTTGCAATTTCTAACATGTATTTATCCATACTACTTTGAGTGATATGGACATGAATAGTTTATGTGACATTTTTCAAGAAATTGTGAGGTAGATGGATAAGATAAGCAAATTTGCTGAAATAATATGAAGAGAAACTATGGAATAAAAGTTAAAAATGATGAGATAATGTGTAAATGCATATATATACACACACACCTGCATGTATATAGCAGGAATGGTCAAATTTTTCGGTAATAAGAGCCCCATATAATACTTTTTATATATTTTTGAATGTTCAAGAGTTGCTTAATTTTTTTAAAAATTGTATTTATAAATAATAAATAGAACCATATTATAGTCCTATTCATTAAAGAAAATGTTTAATCTCTACTAGTTAAAGGCTTTGATTAAGTCTTGATGCACTTAATGGTGTAAAATCTGCCTGATGAGGATATCAAAGCTGTCTGTCTCTGGAATTACATAGCATGATAGCTTTGGGAGCAGAAAGTGGCTTGTGAACCAGTTTGACTACCATCTGCATATAGCAATTTTATTATTAGGTATTATTTTATTTTAAATTCTTGTTTAAATATAAAATGCAGAATTTAGTGAGGTGAATTAATATTTTTTATTAGTCAGTCTTTAGACTAAAGATTATCCAGTAATGAATAATATTTCTATAGTGTAATTTTCATTACACCATTCTCTTGCAAAGTAGGGAATGTTTTCTATCCACTTATAACAACTTGTGGAAGGGTGTAATCATAAACATACGATCAAAGACGTTTGCAAATGATTTATGATCCCCAAGATGTACAGTTCATGCTCATCCAGCACCCATCAGTTGGCCCAGACCACAATCTCTACTTTGCATGAGATTGGTGTAATGAAAATTACACTACAGAAATATTATTTATTAGTGAGGTGAAGTTTTCTTATGAAGAAACATTTTTTGTATTATCTGTTGTAATTATTAGAGAATGGAAAATTAATTTATTTTTTCTGTTAGAATTTGTTTCAGTTTATTAGATTTGCCACTGCCTTCCTTTTTCTTACTTAATATATATACACATTAACTGTTGGTTATTTCTTTGACCTATTTTGTTACTTAGATTTAAGATAAAATTTATCTTGACTCCTGTATGGCGTGATCTATACTAAGTATCTTTGCGTATGAGCGTACGTGATTGAGAATTATCTGTTTTAACGTATTGTATGATTAAATTATCTATTTTTATCGTAACTGTATATTTAGTATATAGTAGAGATTGTTTTTTTTTTTTAACATTTTAAATTGATGACAACATTGAGAATAAAAATATTAATTACACTTTGATTATCATATTAGATCAGCTGTTCACTCTAAATAATTCAATTTTTTCAATTGTTTCTTTCGACCTCAGTAAATAAACACGACCACTTCCTTATCAATATTAATTATGGCAGTTAAGCTTAATATAAGATGTAGTTAATAAAAAATTTATTAGTCTAATTTCAGTAGCAATTAATCATTAAAACATTACTTTATGATTAACAAGTTAACAGTGTTTGTTTTGTAATCATTTTTTTTATTATTATATGCTTTCAGCAATTTTTTTCACTCTACCCCAGAGTCATCTATTGTAAGTTTGAGTAATTAATGGATATTAGATAATGCTATTTACATCTCCAGACTACTGCTAGTTTCTGACTTGTAACAATCATCATTGAGAGATTTAATGCAATGTAATCCTACTTCCAACATCTAGCTTCTATTTGTTTTGATATGCAATATTAACTTTATAATATGGATTGCCAGAAATATGGATATGTATTTGTTTTGAAAAGTGTATATGAAAAAAGAAGATTGATTGAGAAATTAGAAAAAGAAATTGGATTCAATATATATTAGGAACATATAGTTTAATGAAAGATGTTTTGAAGGGAATGGTGAATGGATGCAAAAAGAAAGGACAGAAAAAATTGAGTTTGTTGTATGATATAGGAGATGGAAATAGTTATGTAGAATTGAAGAGCTAAGCAATGAAGAGAATGGAATGGAAAAATGGATGAATTGATGATGTGAGGGACAGAATATGTGCCACATTTTCTTTTGGCATAATCTAAATAACTAATATGATAATACAAATGAGATTACTAGAGGCTGTAAACAGAAAAATTTGTTTGGCAGTATGGATTGTGAAGATTAAATTCATCAATCTATTTACACAAGATATTGACCATGAATAAATGAGAGCTAGAAAAAAATATTAGAAGAGATGAAAAGGTAAGGCATTATAGGAGTATGTGAGACAAAATTAATCGGTTGAATTAAAAAAAGTGCAGACAAAGAAATAGAATTTCAATTAAATTAAAATAGTAAATAAAATCAAGTCATATATTACGCAACCTAACTTGATAAGCTTGTAATTATAAAATAAAATAATGAGTGTGAAGCTTTATCAATACATGTAACAAGAGAAAGCATTTAAAAACTCTATCTAGAAATTTATCCCTATCCCCAAACTAGTTTTGAGCTATTGGCTTTCCTCAGTGAAGCACTAGAATATTTCAGACATTAGATCTAAAATACCAACTCAAGGCCAGCACTTATCTGATAATGAAGAGAGCCAATAGCTTGAAAGTCACATGATATATAACTTGATTTTTTTTATTATAATTTCGTTTTTAAGTCTTAAGTGATGTTATATTGCTAAGGCTATTAATATATGGTGTGACTGAAGAGTTTTCAGACCCATATAGCTATTTAAGTTAGATAGCTGGATTTGAAGAATATAGGTATCTGAAAATTTCAGATTTTTTAATTAATAGTTAAGTATCAGATAAGCGCTGGCCATGAGTTAGTATTTTAGGTTTAGTGTCTGAAATATCCTAGTGCCTCGCTGAGGAGAGTCAATAGCTCAAAACTGGTTTGAGAATGGGGATAATTTTTAGATAGTTTTTAAATGCTGTATCCTGCGGTATTTATCAATAAAGCTTGTTAAAGCTATTAGCATGCTTTTGCTTGTGTTAGTAGAATAATAATAAAAACTATAAAAAAATATAATATAGTTGAGTAATTCAAAATTAAAATGTATTTACGAATTCCACTTTGGATTTTTGACATGTCGAATACCAAATAAAATTTTCCTTCGCTAGTTCTCTTTTTTGCATATTTGTAACATCATTGGAAAATGGTTGCTGTTCTGGTGCATTTTTATTATTGCAAATTTCCAAAGTTTTAAAAGCAATTAAATATCATAAAGATTGGTGCAATATTTGTTGAGTTGTAAAGTAAGTAACAAACTTTCATATTTATATAGTAATATAGATAGAATTAGTAGTTTAAAGAATTGAAAATTGATAGAAAAATATTGGTTGGCAAATCAAATAAGGAGATGATAGTACAATTTAAAAAAGAACACAGGAATAATGTTGTGGGAAAAGATATGTAGTCAAAAGAATGTTTGTTTTATGATAAACTTGAGTATGGTTTTTATTAAAGAAGTAAACCTGATTTATATTATAAAAGATTTTCTTAAAGACTTTCTAAAGAAGTACAGTGTTGATTGTTTTCATGGGGAAAATATGTCAAAGGATAGAATACATTAGAGAGAAACAGGCAAAACTCTCCATACAGTAGCACCACTCAGTGCAAGCCAGAGTAATCAATGGATGCAGAAAGGTTTGTGCATAAAATCCCTATCTAGTGCCTACTCATCCAGTTGGAATTTTATGCACAAGCCTTCTGACATCCATTGATTACTCCAGCTTGCACTGAGTGGCACTACTGTATGGAGAGTTTTGCCTGTTTTAATAATAGTTATGAGCAAGCATAAGAAATGGTGATCATGTGATGTTTAGTACATTAGAGAGCTACAAAAATGAGATGTTGAAATATTTCAGAAAGGGAAGCTGTCTGCAGAAGTTTAAATGACAACACAAAATATCAAATATAATAATAGAAAAACATGTTCTATATGTAAATGTGTCATTCATATAATAGTTTGTATAATCATTGTGAAACACATCTCTCATGTATTTATTAGTATTAAAACGTGATATCACATGACTACTGTTGATGAAAGCCATAAGCTAAAAACTAGTCTGGTGGTATTGAACAACCAGACACTAAATAGGGATTTTGATGCATAAATCTTCTAGCATTCATTGATTATTATTTCTTATACTAGGTAGCCTATTATATGGAGAAAGTTGCTTCTATTTGTTTGTTAGTAATGTTTTTTTTCTCACTCTCTTGGAGTTCAAGTGGCCATACTCATTTTAAGTCGCTGATCATAGTATAATAAAAATAACTTTGATATTACAAAATTTAAATATCAAACTATTATATAGGCAGTAATTAAGTATTAAATAATGTAAGCAAAATGAAGACATATTTAGGAACGTATTAAACAGTCACCTGTTCAATTAAAAAAAAAGTTAAGGCATTTGGAAATTTATACTGGTATCATGTACTGGTTGTAGCCATTGCATATTAATCTGGCATTTTGTCATATAATTAAGACATTCTTGAGTGAATTGAGGATTATTTCAGACAGCTGTCTTACCTAACCATTTATCATTGGTTTAGAAATTAGTATGGATACTGAGAGTAGTTTTACCTTTTTATTTCTGGAAGATTTTCCATATCTTCAATAATAATTCCGTTTTTAAGTAGTGCTTTTATAAGCTTAGAACATGATGGCATTATCATAACAATCTTAGAAAGATAAGATATATGTTCTTTGGCGTGTTTTGGATTTTACAACCTGTATTACTGATGATGAAAAAAGTTTTGAAATTGAGATGCTGAATTTTACAGTCTAATAATATATTTATATAAAGAAAAAAAATTTTTTTAATTGCTTTTATTCACACTAATGCACTTAAAAGTAAAAAAATAAACCTTCTTCAGCTACCTAAATGACAAAAAACATTAATTTAAAAATATTAAAAGGGGTGCACATGGTTAGAAACAATCTATTACACTCTCTTAATTTTTACTGGCTTCTTTTCAAGCAAGAATTCCAATTTAACATTTTAAACTTAATATTCTTCAATGTTCAGCTATTATGTATATGAATGTATATATAATTTTTATTTATTATAAATAATAATTAGCTTAAACCATGACACATGCGCTTTACAGATGGAACACTTTAAACTGAACTCTCCTTTTCCAAACACAAGATAGTCTTTTTTAAAAAATAGAATGGATCCACTTTATCTTTTTCACCCAAGCTATATGTATGGGCAAATCTGAAGCATTTGGAACTGGGAGCGTGAAGATTTTGATTAATCATTTTAAATTACTAATCGTATGATTTTTATTAACGATGCTTGTGAAATTTTAACAATTTATGATATGTCATTATTAGATGGAAACTTAAACATATTATTTATGTAAAATTTAAATTATTAAAACATCATATGATCGCCCTTTTTTTACGCTTAAAGGTTGTGGTCATATGATATTTTAGTAGTTTAATACCAAACCTAGCCCCAAGGATAAAAGTGACTAGTTATTAAAGTATCAAAGATACTAAAACATATAGATACTGAACTGGTTTCAGATCTCTGTGACTATACCAGCAAATTAGCTTGGATTGAAAACATTAGTGTGTTTTCAGTTTGGGCTGATAACCCTATTTATAGTTAAGCAAAAAGATAAAAAATGGGTGCTGGAGAGAGAGATTCAAAGACCCTCATGCACTGCTCCTAGATCCAAGGCTCCTCATTGATGAAAACCGTAAGAATTAATCTGGAGATATTGGATGGAAGTGCACTGGATAGAGAAGGCTTATGATGCAAAACCTAACATTTATTGCTTAGTAGGGCTTGCACTACGTGGCACTATTGTATGGAGAAAAAAAATTGCTGCTGTATAAAGTTTAATTAAGAATACTTCTAAACATGAGTATCCTATGCTTTTACTTGTGAAAGTTTGTGAGTAAAAGCTTTTCTTACCATATATATATATTATTTTCTACTTTTCTGTTTTGTATATGTGACATTAAATTATCAAAATGAAGTGAATTTATTTAAATTATATTTTTAAAACGTTGAACAAAATTCCATACATTTAAAATGAATTCCAAAATAAAATTGTCACTATATTTTCTGCGCTTTTCAACAAATCACTCACTTTTAGATTATAAGGAATGCTGCTGCTACTGTTATTTACAAAATTCAAAATTTGAATTTTTTGCTAAAAAAAAAAGTGTAGTCATTGGGAATACATTAAAAGCAAAGTTTCAACTAGGCTGCAAATAGAAATGAGTGGAAATTGAGTTACAGAATTTTATCTAAATAGAATAAGTTTAATAAAAACCACATAAGATGTAAAAACCTGCTACTTACCGCCTCAGATAATGTGGATTCATTTAAATCAAGTATGCAAATGGGGGTATCTGAGTCTTTCAAGAGCAAAAATTACTCATTTGTGTGATTATCATATCAGAGAATTCTTGCAGAATATTCGTAATGTCATATCATTATGGTCTCTTACTGAAGATGCTTAACTTTCTAAGCAACAAAACTTACCGGGATTGTGAGCTTTGCTTGACTTGTTAAAGCTGAAACTCGTAACGTTTTAGCTGTTGATAGTTTGCTATTGGTGTGATAATCTGTACAAATCTTTTTTTCCCCAATGACATAGGAAGCTTCCATTCTTCCACCTCAATGTAGGCTTTTTTAATGACATTTTTTTATTCCATTTATTTTTAATCCTTTCTGTTAAATGTCCAATCTGTTTCCATTAAGTTCTTTAATGTTTACAATTAAATGTTAGCAACACAAGTCTGGGCTTTAAATCATTATTTTCTTATTTATTCCCCACTGTCATTTATAATCTTTGTTTATTTTGGAATCCAGCGTTCATTTTTCATATCTTTAAGTGAAAAGTGGCAAGATAACCTGATGAAAAATTTTCATTCTAAGCAAAAATATCTTTCTTTAAATATAACGAAGTGATTCATCAGCAAAAAAGTAATAATTCAAAGACAAAATTAGTACAAATGATGTTTTAGACATAAACAGAGACATTGAAGCTGCAAATTATTCATCCTCTTTCAAGCGATAATGATTGAGAACATTCTAAAGTTTAACAACAAAACTTTTAGATTATACAACTGAATCCTTGATTACCAAACGACCTAAAATTCAATCACAGGAAGCAGAACCCAATTAGTATCAAGAAATAAGGTGTGTATTAACCATACACACCCTTTCCATATCCCTTTCACCATATTGCCCCTAAATTTCATTTTTAACCTTCTTTGTAAATCTCTTACTTAACTGTATTTGTACCCTTTTTTTTTTTTTTGTTGAATAAAGTTTCTTCACTGAGAAAAAAAAAGTATATTGTCTATACTGAACTTAATGTAATTGAGACGGGATTTGAACTTGGCATAAATTAACAGGGCTTTCTCACGGTAAATTGATGATTTTTGTGGAAATGTTAAAGAGTGCTGCTGATAAACAAGAAAAGTGACATTGTTTTTGATATATTTTTTTATCAGAATTTAGTATATGACTGAATTGCTTATTGTAGTTGTCATGGTTACAGCTGAGGCTTAGTAGATAATTGATGAATCAGTAGCACAAAGTATCACGTGTCAACTGTATGAGTCATGAATTTGAATCGCAGATTAATTAAATTTCCCTCTCTTACGTTCTTAGAAAAGAAATGCGTCTTAAATTACCTAAAAATACATACCAAAACATTCTGTTCTTTTTCTAAAAAATGTCATCTATAACTTAATGGAAGGTAACAATTTTAAATGATTTGGATTTATGCCTCAACACGTTCTCGTTATAAAGGAGAGGATTTTTATAATGCTTTTGATCTGATTAAAGAACATTTAAAAATTGTTGTAGGGACTTTAATGCTGAAAGTGGGAAACAATTGAAAGATGGAAGCTTTATGAGAATATTGAATTATGTGAGGATTTGTAATTCAATAAATAGGGAAAGTCCATTATGCAATAAAGATTAAAAAATTGTAACTACTTTACAGATTTACAGCTTAGCAGCTTTCAATCAGGGTGGTCATATTCATAGCATTAAGGTAGGTATGTAGGAGAAAGAATTTACAGGGAAATGAACACAGAAACATGCAAATGAAGGTGCAACAGAATTGGATTTCATTTTGGCTAAAAGAAAATATGTATTTCAAGATTGTGAGGTTCTTAATAGATTCAACAGAAGTGATTATTGATTAGTGAGATGTAAGATATGCATTAACGCAAAACTAGAGAGATTAAAACTATTAAAGAAGACTGTATTAACAGCAGACATAAAATATTCCAATGAATTGAATTATATTTTGACTAACAGAAAATATGTATTTCTAGATTGGGACATTTTTAAATAGATCCAGCAGAAGAAGTGATTATTTATTAGTGAGAGATAAGATGTGCATAATGCAAACCTATAGAAATAAAAACTATTGAGAAAGATGGTATTAGCAGTTGGCATTCCTAATCTTCGGGAATATTCCAATGAATTTGCAGAGGGTTTACATTTAACTGAAATCAGTAAGAAGATAACCGTACTCATATTAAGAACTGTATACAGAAAAGCAGCAATTCATTAATAAAGTTTCAATTGAGACATGACAATGTATAAAGAATGGATATTAAAGTACTTTAAATAATGTTCCATTGAAAAGAAGCCGTTATTTGGAGTTTTGTAAAATGGCATGAAAAAAAGATATAAAAAAATGTAATTGTAATAGATTAGCAAAATGTTTTTACCGTCTGCAACCGAAAAAGGTTTTATTATTTTCTTTGTATGAATTAGTTTTTTTTTTGCTTAGATATAACTGAGGGCACTTTTGTGAATTAATGAAGAAAACTAGAAAAGTATAAAACAATATTTTGGTGTGGAAGAAAAAGTTGTTTCAGCATTAAGAGAAAAATTGGAATTATTGATGAAAAAAGAGACGACATCATGAAATAGGTGGAAATTTTTTAGAAAGAATTATAAAAAACCAGAAAACAAAGGAACCATTACAATAGTTATTTCAAATGAAGCGGTGAGATACTTAAATCCACGAAAAAGTGGAAAGTTCCAGGAGCGATGGAATTATTATTGATATTTCGAAAGAAGTATAAATTTTTTTTGGTGAAACTATAAACCAAATGTATAAATAATAAATATTTATTAGATGATCAGAAGAATGTACTAATAATATAGATATTTAAGAAAGGTGATACAAAATCTTAGACATTTGACCTATCAGTTTTTTACTATTTTCTATGCAAGATAATTATCAAAATATTTACAACTTATCTATAGCAAACCTTGGAATCAAATCAACCAAAAGGTCAAGCTGGACTTAAAAGTGGTTTTAGTAAAAGGGGTCGTTTCCATGAGTTGATATGAATTTGATTTTATAAGCATTTTCACAGTGATTCAAGCTTTGGATCACCAATATGTCGTAATATTTTGGCATATAATTATATTCTGAAGAATATTTATCAAAATGAAGCAGTAGAGATTAAATGTCATTTTGACATAACGAAGAGTAATATTAGCAAGGGTTTAAAGGAAGTTGATTCTATGTCTCCAGAATTTTTTCTTGCAGTTTTGCAAGAAGTATTTTGTGGATGGAAATGGAAAGCCAAAGGAGTATAAGTAAATGGAGATTATTTAAGTCATCTAGATTTTGCAGATGAAGTGATTCTTTTTGCAAGTAATGCTTCAGAGCTCCAGAAATGTTGCAAGAGTTATCCGATGAAAGTAAAAATGTAGGACTAAGGATAAATACTTTTAAAAAAGATTAAACCCATGTTTAATGGGGTTTTCCAGAAGAAAATATAAATTGAATCATAGATTAAAAGAAGTTAACATTTACACATACCTTGGTCAACTATACAAATGTAATGAATGAAAGTAATCACATAATTAAACTTATGGATGGATTACTTTTGATAGAAATAATATTAAAACAAAATATGGCTATTCATTTGTAAAGAAAAGTTTATAATAAATATCATTTATAAATTCATACTTATGGGTTTGCAACTTGAATACTTAACAGAACAATAAGGATTTCAGTATTCAATGAAGTATTGAGAGATGAAAGCAAAACGCTTTGTTATGAGAACAGACAGATATCATTGAAAGAATTAAGAAACAGGATGGAACTGAGTTGAACATTTTGTTAGAAGAGATGATAGATAGATAGACAATTAAAGTCTTAAAGTGTATCCCAAAGGATTGTAAAAGACCTAGAAAGAGACTGCATATGAGATGGATGGAGGAAATAAGGAAGTTTATTGATATGGTATAAAGAAGAGGGCTACGGACCAGAAACTGGATTAAATTTAGAGAGACCATTATCCTACAGTGTATTCGAAATGATTGAAAGTGATGATGATGATCTCAGCGTTAGTCATGCTCTTGTTACCAAGATTTTCAATAAACGAATTATTCATGCAATTTTAATGTAATTTTTATTGCTTATTCTTTGTTTCTAGGTGTGTAAAAGTAGTGTTTCATTTTGTATGTGTGCGTGCATGTCATTTGGATGGCGACTAATCATGATGGTGAATGATAATGCAAGTTAGTCGTAATTGATTATAAGTACATTTAGACTTATCCCTTTACATATGTATATATCAGTTATTTTGGTTCTAAATACTGATGAATAGAATTGTTCTAAATGTATATATTTACCACATTTATAAGGTGGTCTCGGGATTTATCTTATGGGGTCATTTGTGAGTAGCGTCTTTGGGGCACGGGTGGTTGGGATATTGATCAGGGATAATTGATGATGCATTATCGTCAGCAAGAATATATGTAAAATTTATCATCGGTCGTAGATTTATCCAACCACAGACACGTGTATATACGTAAATGCTAATTTCAGAATTTTATTTCTGCATCACTGCTTGTATATTTATTTATTCATCGGGTGTTCATATTTGATAAATCATTTAGAAAAATCATTTGCTTATTAGGACATGTAGATTCCATAACATAGCAACAATCGTGAAGACAGACAATATAGATTTCTTATTACTTTTTTAACATCGTAATGTAATAAATAATGTGTGCCGTATTTTTTTTTTACCGTAATTTAAAACAATTAATAAAATTTATGCACTGTAAATGATTTGAGAAATAAATCGATTATAATTTTTTTCTTTTTTCTTAAAAAATGTAGTTTTATGTATTTTGATTAACCTTTTCAGACGGCATTGTTGACATATATAGCAATACAGTATATTTGTATTAAATCAGATGACTGGTGTGAATGATTTTCTTAGCCATATATACTTATCCCATATTCAGAATTAGCTTTTTGAGCTTTTATTTTAAACCGCAGTGTTTTCTCGTCTTTTTTATCTTCTTATATCCTTTTTTCTATTATTTTTTATAATTATGTACAATTTATTGACTTCTCTATACTTACGTTTTATTCATATTATACGTCATCTTTTTCCCCTTGTAGAAATTTGTCTATAGAATCTATCATTTTTTACTTAATACATTGTACAGGCTTAAACACTGCATTTTGTAGTACATGTGGGATTCGAACTCGGACTTTCACACGACCCACTTGTATTTTTGCTTTTATTGACTATATTTTAATATTTTACTTACGAATTTAAATGCTATTCCATTAAATGGAAACTTCTTGTGATTGATTGATTGTCTATGTTATATATTCCCAAGGAGACTCTTGATTCCTCTTGGAGACCTTAAAGGAACTGAGCAGGACAAATTCCTAAATGTCCACTCCATACTATGTGATTATTCATATAGTATACAAATATGGATGAGTTGCTTATCAACATGCATTAGCCAGCGTGGCGAGTTTATTGGCTTTTTATCTTTGACTTTAAAATCAAGAAACACCACGGTCTTTCTCCTCAGTTGCCTGATAGCTCTTAACTGAAATATCAGTTGATTTTTCTTGAAGGCAGAATGGATGTGTGTGAATGAAAAAAAATTTTTTTCTTATAGATATTTACAATCATGATAGATAGAAATAAATCATGGCCCTTATTCCCGGGAGGTCATAAAGTCATCAGCCAAGGTAGCGGTTGGTAGGTGATGGTGAAGGGTGCTAAGAATCCCCTGATTGTGGACCAGGCTATCATTTGATGATCTTTTATTTAGGTACTTACATCTGCAGATGACTTTCAAGTGAAAGAAGATTGCAAGAATTGGAAGAACTTTTTCATATTAAATGGGACATTATTGGATTTTGTAAAGTTAAAAGAAAAGGTGAAGACATGATTGATTTTTTTTTCCCGTGTGTCATAGCATCAGCCGGGAAGCAAACTTGCTAACTCGGGACAACCGCTTGTAAAGCAGCTGTCACTGCCCTCTCAACCACCAATGCTTGACTAATGATTGATTTAAAAGGGGGACATATACTGTACTACAAAAGCACAAATATTGGAAGTACAAGTGGAGTATGATTCGGAGACTGATGGTATATCATACAGTGGGAAGATTAATTATTCAATTTAGTTAAAAGATATTAGATGCAGATTATTCAGATTTATGTCTCAACAAGTTCTCTTTGCGATGAAGTAGAGGATTTTTATATGGATTTACATAAAGCTTTTGATCAGACCAAACATTTTACAATTGTCATGGGAGACTTTAATGCTAGAATTGGTAAACAATTAAAAGATGAAAGTTCTGTAGGTAAATTTGGTTATGGTGATAGAAATGAGAGAAGACATAGACTTGTGGAAGTTGCAGAAAAGAAAAGCTTTTATACTATGAATTTTTTTTTTTGAGAAAAATGTTAAATGGAGATGGAAACATCCGAATGAAGGTACAGCAGAATTGGATTATATTTTGACTATCAGAAAATATGTATTTTAAGATTATAATGTTCTTAATAAATTCAACACAGGAGATGATTATCAATTAATAAGATGTAACATACATGTTAATGCAAAACTAGAGAGAAAAATAATTAAGAAAAACCAATATTCATAGTTGATATTCCTAATTTTTAGAAACATTCCAATGATTTTAAATTAGAACTTCCAAATCGTTTTTAAAAATTAACAAATTTTGAACATGATTCAAATTTGAATGAATTCAGTAGGAAAATAACTGATACACTTTTAAAAAATAAACAAAGATAGCTAGTACAAAATAGCAGCAATTGACTAATAAAATTTCTTTTGAGGTAAGACAATTTATGAAAAGGGAATACGAAAATATATAAATATGATGCATTAAGAAGAATTGAATATCTTGAATATTGTGAAGTGGTATGAATAAGAATTGATAATGATATAAGGAAATATAATTGTGAACTAGCAAGGAAAGCTATAGAAGGTAATAAAAGTCTCAAGAGTGTAAAACAACATCTTGGTTATTGGTAGGAAACTTTTTTCTGCAATAAGAAAAAAAGATGGAACTATTACTAAAAAGAGAGATGATGTCATGAAGTGTGTAGAAGAGTTCTATTAAGAATTATATAGCAATAAAGAACAAGGAAAAGTACCTCCTACAACTTATATTTGCTGAATTGCCCAGGATTTTAAATAAAGTGAGACATGCAATTAAATGTGTTAGAAAGGACAGGCTCCAGGTAATGATAGAATTATAATTGATATAAAAAAAAAGGTGAAGAAGTAGAAATTTTTTTTGGCAAAGTTATATACCAAATGTCTAAATGATAAAGATGTACCAGATGATTGGAAGAATGCAGTACTAATCTTAATATTTAAAAAAGATGATAAAGAAGGTATTAGAAATTACTAGATCTATCATTCATCAGCTTTATACAAAATTTTTACCAAAATAATTACAACTAGTGTACAGTGAACTATGGATTTTAATCAACCAAAAGAACAAGCTGGATTTAAAAGTGGTTTTAGTGTAGTGGATTACATTCAAGTATTAAAAGAAGTTATGGAAAGGACCAATGAATATGAATTGCCATTATGCTTTGGATTTGTAGATTATGGAAAGATATTTGATTCTATAAGCATTACTTCAGTGATTAAAGCATTGGATCATCAAGATATATATCCAGGATGTTGTCATATTCTGAAGAATATTTATAAAAATGCAACAGCAACAATTAGATTGGGAAGGGTGTACAATAGGATGTCTCCATATCTCCAAAACTTTTTACAGCAATTTTGCAAGAAGTATTTTGTGGATTAAAATAGGAAGCTAAGGAAGCCAAAAGTAAATGGAGATTATTTAAGTCTTCTAGATTTTGGAGATGATGTAGTTATTTTTGCAAATAATGCTTTAGAGCATCAGGAAATGTTGCAAGAGTTATCAGATGAAATTAAGAAAGTAGGATTACAAGTAAATGTTAAAAAGACTAAAGTAATGTTCAATGCATTTTCTTGAAAAATGGAAATAAAGATTGATAATGATGAGTTAGAAGAAATTAACAACTACAAATACTTTAATCAAATTATTACTACAGGTGGAAACATAATGGATGAAATTAATCGTAGAATTAGATTTGGTTGGAGTGATTTTGGTAGAAATAACTTAATATTAAAAGGAAATATGCCAATGTGTTTAAAAAAGAAGGTTTTTAATTAATGTGTTTTATCAGTTCTTGCTTATGGATCTGAGATTTGGATATTAACAAAAGAACAATACAGAGACTTCAGACCACTCAACAAAGTATGGAGAGATGCATATTAGGAATAATGAAAAAAGATCAAAAACGAAATGCAAACAGGTCTTATTAACATCATTGAAAGAATTAAGAGACTGAAGTGGAGTGATGGACATATTGCTAGAAAAGATGATAATAGATGGACAGTTGAAATCTTAAACTGGATTCTAAGAGTGTAAAAGATCTAGAAAAAGACCACATGTGGGATGGATAGATGAAGTAAAGAAGTATGCTTGGGTGATATGGAGAAGAAAAGCTAGAGGATAATAGATGGATTGAACTTTGAGAGACCTTTATCCTGCAGTGGATTGATAATGGCTGAAAATGATGATGATGATGTGTGTGTGCATTCTTGTTTAAAAAGATAGCAAATAATATTATTACAAAAACATTACATTTTCATTATTTGTCATATATATTCAAAACCATATACCACAACAAATACATCTCTAATCATTTCTGTGATTGAATACGGCTATTAATCTCTTTAAAATCATCATTCAATTTCTGTCTTCTCTTTTTTTCTCTTGACTTTTACTTCTACATTAATTTCCTACATATCTTTTCCTATCTTTCGTAATTCTTCTACCTTTATGTGTACAATGTATTTCAGTAATAACATGACCGGTTCTCTCTCCAACCAACTTCAATACCATCACCTAATCAACACATATGTCACATAGTGACATAGTTTAACTATTTACCACAAAAATATTAAGGCATTAGAGTTGCTGGATTATGAATTACGACATGAAATTTGTTGGTGTGTTTTAAACTGCTAATGAAGTTTTGAAATGATTCAAATTGTGTATGGAAAGAAGCTATAATTTGCAAGAATGGTTTCAAGTATTTTACAAAATTTCATGATGGAGAGACAATCAAAAATGCTCCATGAAAAAGATGTAAATCACACTGCTCTGTTTCATGTCATAATTCATGATCCAGTCATGCTAGCTTCTTAAATTTTTTATGGTACATAGCTAAATCATATCACTATGTAACACATATATTGATTCAAAGATGGCGCTGCATACAGCATGGAGAAAGCAGTCACCTTTTCACTGGGACATGTGTTCAGTACTTTGTAATTTATTTTTACTTGCGCAATGATAATCTTATTCTATCAACTTAGTTTATCAATTTTCCAAATCTACATCTCTTTTTTCTCTCCAATATTCCTGTTTCTATTTGTATAGATTTACATTTTAGACTAAGCATTTAATAAATTTCTTTTTTAAGTGTAATTTCAATGAGATATAAAATAAACGTCAGTTCTAGTTTTATAAAAATCTATTTAGTTGGCATATTTCTCACTCTTACTGCTTTAGCATTGCTTCCACTATTAGTTACTTAATTATATTTTTCTTTGCTTGATTGCTATCATGTTTCATCTCACCATTTATTGTCATTTCTTTATTTGCATTTGTTATTCCAAATCTTCAAATTCTATTGATTCTGCATAATTTTATGTTCATTCTTACTGTCCCTACGTTTTATCATATCTGCTAATCTGATATAATGAATCTTTCTATTCAAATTAATAGATTGTTATTCTCACTTTGGATTTTTTAATATATGACTCTTTTATAAGAAGATTTTTAGGAGCAATTTCTCTACTCCAGAGTCATCTATTGGAAGCTTAAATAATCATGGATAGTATGGGGGTAGTTGTCTACTCACATTCGAGACTAGTTTTTGGTGATTGGTCTTTATCAATAAGAAGTTTCGAATCTTTACTGAAGCATCTAGCAGCCATCTTTAATTCTTTTATATTATCAAGCTAATAATTTGATATTCAAAAATAGTCTAATGTTTTGAATCCAATTTGCTCAGGAATAGAATAAGTGGATTGGATTACTGCTTGTTCTCGAAAGAGGGAGAGAAAATCATTATGTTTTATTGGTTTATAAAATCGTAGCTGAAAAGTTAACTGTAGTTACCATAAATCTGATAATGTTAAACTATATGGTTTAAGAATTAGGATCAGATCTATTTAAAACATAATTGTTGATGGTGGAATAGATGATGGCTAATATCCAGAGGAGTTTCAGTCAATAGTAATTAGAATTATTTACTATTGAAAGAACTGTAGTCACTAACTTTAAGAATTGGATGAGAAATATGGGAGATATGTTAGAGCTGGGCTAAGAGATTGTCATAGTTTTCAACCATTATCGATCTACTGCAGGATGAAGGTCTATCCAAATTTAGTCCATCTCCCATCTCTAGCCTACCTTCTCCATATTATCCCTGCACACTTTGTTATGCATCCATTAATCTCACATGTGGTCTTTTACAATCTCTTGGAATCCAGTTTAAGATTTTTAACTGCCCATCTATTATTTCTTCTAGTAATATGTCCAGTCCATTTCAATGATGTCAATAATTATATCACGGATATAATGTAAGTTACCTTAAATTCACATAAATAACTATTAATTCTTCCTGCATTTCAATCGTCTATATTGATTATTGATTTGGATCAATGAATGAATATGTGAAGTCTTAAACTAGTTCCAAGAGATTGTAAGACCTAAAAGGAGGTCTCATATTAGATGTATGAATTGAGATAAAGTTTATTGGAATTGTGTGGAAAAGAGAGATAGGAATAAATTTTTATTTTGATGAATAACTTAATTTAACGAAACAAGCGTTGTTAGCCTTGCAAGCAAGCAGTTGGTTGCAGACGGTTGTTGCGGGTTCGCCTCCCGGCCGATGCTATGACATTAAAAAACTATACATTTTATGACATTTATATGTAATATTGGTTTTTCTTATGAATGAAATGCAGTTTCTTAAAGTAAATTAAAACACCCACTCTTATTGTGCTACTGATTAGCTTTATCAATTCATATTGCGTTTTTACAACTTTTTTACAATATAAAGTCATTTCTGAAATTGAAATTAAATTATTAAAGGAATTATCACGATTATATCATGCTTTTATTCAGAGTCAGACTTGTGAATTTATTCAATTTTAATGTATTTTATCTTAATTTTACCTAGAGAAATATAATTAGAGGGGATTTGAATACAGGCCTTTAAGCTTCCATCAGCTATCCATTTTATATAACCAATATATATGACCATACGTGAAAAAAAATGAATGATCTCCAATGTATATATTTCATGCTGAACCTGCACTCATCAATTGCTCCGGATCACTTACCACACACATATATAATCAATGCGCAGTTCATATTAAAATAGCAAATTTTCAAACTTTAATGGACAGGCTTCAATCTTCTCCACTCTTGAACTCTTCAGTCATCCATATTATTGAAAATTTCATGATGGAATGCTCAAACCATTGTTAATGCCAATATTGTTGTCATATTCATATTGATCTTAAGTCATCCTGACCCATCATATATATAACCTTAATATATCCATTTAAATTCATAGAAGGATGGGTAGAATTCAGGCTGAATCCATAATATTTAAATACTAATATATTATAAATTCTGAACTTTAGATGTAATTAGAGGGGATTTGAACACAGACTTTCCAGCTTCCTTCAACTATCCACTCAATCTTTATATATATATATAATATGCTAGTATTTAAATATTCAGCCTGAATTCTGCTTATCCCTCTTCTATGTATTTAAGTGGACATATTAAGGCCACACATATATATAGGGATCAGAATAACTTAAACTCAATATGGGTATGACAACAATATTGACATAAACAAGAGCTTTGAGCATGCCATCATCAGATTTTCAAGAATATGGATGTTTGAAGAGGTGGAGAATGGAGAAAATTGAAGCCTATCCATTAAAGTTTGAAGATTTGCTATCTTAATATAAACTGAGCACTGATTATATATATATGTGTGTGTGTGGAATATGACAGATTTGGGCCAACTGATGAGTGCTGGTTCAGCATGAAGTATATATATTGGAGATCATTTATATTTTTTGCATGTGTGTGGTCATGTGTATTGTTATATAAGATGGAGAGGATGGCTGAATGAAGCTTGAAAATCTGTGTTCAAACCCCCGCTAATTGCATCTAAACTTCAGTATTTATAATGTGCTAATATTTAAATATATCAAGAGCAATATGTGGAAGTCAAAATTGTGATTTTTATTTTATATATTTAACCTAAGATTTTTTAAATATATGATTAAGAGAACAAATGGGCATCATTGAATCAATTTAGAGCTGAAATGAAGTGTGCTGGATATGGCATCTGAAGAGCTGACAAAAGATGGACATCTGAAGTCCTAGAATGGATCCCAAAAAATTGCAATATACTTAAAAAGAAACCATATATGAAATGGGCAGATAAGATAATGAGGTATACTGGAGTGATGCAAAAAAGAGAAAATGAATTAAATTAAGCGATTTTTATTCTACGAATGGACTGGTAGTGGTTGAATCTGCAAATGATCCACATTTGTTGAATTTCTCATAGGGCATGTTTTAATCTTATAATTGATAAAGGCAAAAAATGACATCAAATTTTCAAACGATTTCTCAATTAGTATATAAGTAAAATTCAATTTTCTGCAAGGTTTTTAAATTTGCTTAACGGAGCACCTTGAAATGCATCCTGCATCGTTTAATGTAATATTAATGTAATAGATTTTGGAATTCAAGGTTCTTGGATCCCAGCTCAACCCTTTCATTTCTGATGCCTGAACTTCTTATCAACTCCAAGAAAAAAATCATTCGATTATTATTAATAAGATATTCAATATATATTGCAAAATATTGCTCTTTTGCAAAATATAAAATTTATTAATGTACAATATTTCAGTTAACTAATAATATGTTTCAGGGATATTTTTTATCTTCACAGTAAATTTTATACATTGAAAAAATTGCAGAAAGTTCATAATCTATAATATATACGTAGTGAATAATTAGATACGGTGTTAACGAAAAGAGAACTGATATTTGAATTATGGCTATGAGGGGTTAACCAAAATCATTCACTAGAGAGTGAGAATGTTGCAGCACAGCTTCCACTGCTAAATGCCTTTTTGGGGACTCCCCTCCCTCTACATTACTATGCTGACCATCATCACAGAGTGAAAAATTGTGGTACCACAATATTTTTGTTATGTGCATTTTTCTTTATTTGTCGATTTTTGTGATATTGAAAAGTTTGAACAACATGAAGTTCTATTTTCTGTCAGGGAAAATAGTAGAGAAAATAGTTATAATGCTTGAAGCAGCCTATAAACTAGCTGCTGTGTGGAAAACAGGTTTGCAAGTGGTTTAATGGAAGTGTCAAATTGACTATATCCCAAAAAAGTATGGTGACTGAAACCCAATGTCAAGACGATAGCTGTTTTTTTTTAGGCAAATGGTATTCTTCACTCATAATTTGTTCATAATGATCAGACATTTTACATACAAGTTCTTAAAAATTTGCATGGTGTATTAAAATGAAAACCATCCTGATTTGTGGCAAAGTGAGGAATGCATGTTTCACCATGATAATGAATGAGACACTCGAAGCCTTGAGTGTGAAACAATTTTTAATTAAAAACAATATGACCTAGCTTATCCATTAGCTATAGTCACTCAATTTCTCTCCATATAACTTTTTTTTATTGAAGTGGTAAAGATAAAAACAATGGAGGCGTTAAAAAGTATCATTTTGTTAGAGTTTCAGGACCACTTTGAAAAATGGAAAATGTGTTTAGACCAGTGCATTGCATCAAATGGACAGTACTTTGAAAGAAATTCAATTTGTAAGATCTAAAAATGAATACGAATTTTTTATTAAAAAATTCCAGGTTTTTTTAAAATACCCCTTCATATAATAAGCTACTGCAAGAATAAATTATATTAAATTTGCCAAACTATCAATGATCAAAATGTTATCACTTTGTTGGGTGTGATAGTCTATCATGCCCAGTTTTCAGACAGAGAATTGAACATAAATATATCAACAAGAGGATTGGAAATTAAAATTAGACCCTTCAGTGTTTTTTTTAAAAATGTATAGGGCATGACATTTCACAAATTCTGCTCAGAGAAGGTCAGATTTTACTTCATATTCAGTATATAATAAAACTTCTACGTCATAAGACATATAAATAAAGAAAATGACCCCCAATATGTATTTCTGGTAAAAATCAGCCTTTATAAGTTGGCCCAGATGCTTGTTGACATATCTTCATCATTATAGTTTGGCAAACAAGATGAAAATTAAATAATTATAATATAATAAACTAATTGATAAATATTTTTTAATATTTATCTTATCCAGTATCTTCAAAATTAGTACTTGCAAGTAATATTTTTGTATTGAATAAGTCATAAATATATTTACAAAAAATAACCTTCTTATACTAAGCCCTAGTTGTGCTTTTATGTAGAGAAATTGTCATAAACCATATGTATAATTACAATTTCTTGACTTCAAATATATATACTGATGATAACAGCAATAAAAAACAGTTACATTTTAATAATATACTAATTATACATATTTATAGATAATATATTAATTGTAAATAATAATTATATACACCTGGGTCTCGATTTATGCGGATTTGCGATTCATGTTTCTTCTTAATATTTTTCATATTTCACTATATTTATTAGATATGAAGAAATTTAAATTATTAATAACTTGAAATTTTTTATTTTTTTTCTTTCAAAATATATTTGCAGCTAACGTGAGTATGGTCTGAAGCTGTATTTAGAATAAATAACTTACTTATACTAATGAGTAAATAATAATAATAGATTTATACTTATATATAAATATTCAAAAATTTTAAACTTTTAAAACGTATTTTGTTAAGTATAACAGAAACAAATAATGTAGATTTTTAAAATAAATAACAAAGAGTTTATTGATTTTATAAACTGAAAATAATATTTCTAATGATAATGTATAATCTTTTTGTTTTGATCGCGATCTCATTTTTTTTAATATAGAAACAAAATGTGAACATTTAAAATTTATTTCAGTAGTAAAAATCAGTTGTCAACAGAAAACCATTAACACAGCACAAGACTGAAATTGGCAGTAGTTGTGTAAATGGGATGGAGCAGAATATGGGAAAACTTAGAGTGGGGAATGGAAAATAAAGTGGCTAACAAGTTTTTCTGAGAGATTCTTGACTTCATTCAAGGAGTAGCTACATCACATCACATCGATGAATCTGATTTCTTACAGTTTACAAACGAACCGCATATCATCAAAAAATACGTATGAAAAAATGTCAAATTAAATACTGTAGTTAATAAAAAAAAAGTTTGTCTTGTACCAATTTTTTTCAAATATTTGATATTTTTTATTAGTCATACTTTATTTCCTTATTTTTTTAATGTGAATTTTAAAGTAATTTTTCCTTGTTGCTTTGCTTTTATGCGAATTCTGAAAATTACAGACCCTATCCCCCATTTTTCAAGGTAAGTTAAGTCTATTTTTGTGCAATTTTTTTTAATGTGGGTTTTCTGTGGAACCTATCTACCGCATAAAATGAGACCCAGGTGTATTCATAAACATTTTGTCATATTCTTAGATATCCCCCTTTTTTTTTCTGTCCGTAATATATGTTTTAATTTGATTTTTTATTTCCCTATAATAGTTTTTAAAATTTTAATCCACTATGAGTCATTGAATATAAAGTGAAATGCTACTAAGTACTAATACTTTTACAGTATTCATATTTAAATAGAGGAATTTGAACTCAGAATTTTTTAGTCTATTTATCCTTCAACTCTATCTCAAGCAACTCATACACATGACCACACACATGCGAAAAAGATACGATTCCCAATATATGTATTTTGTGTAGAACCAGCATTCCTCAGTTGGGCCAGATCTTAATCTTCCACACACACATATATGTATAGTCAGTGGTCGGTTTATATTAAGATAGCAATTCCTCAAACTGTAATGGACAGGATTCAATCTTCTCACTCTTTCAACTATTCAACCATCCATTTCATTGAAAAACAGTGATGGAACATACAAAGCCCTTGTTGGATTTGATATTATAGTCATACACATGTTGACATTATTTCATTCTAATCCTTCATATTATCGGATATTATGTAGCCATATATATTAATAGGAGAAGGATCCTTAAACAAGAAATAAATATTCTTATAATTGTAACTGAGTACTAAAGATCTCAAATTGCAAACATGGAAAATTAAACTCATTTTGAAGTGTTGTATGTGTGTATAAATATGCATATAAGAAAAAATTATATGTGTATACCATAGAAAATATATAATAAAATAAATTCTACAAGATTATGTAGATAATTAACAAATGTTACTGTAATAAATTTAAAAACAATGTTTATTATTTTGCCAAGCCAGGCTTTCGATATAGTGAATCTTTGCTAAAGTATAACTAAAGTGAATATTAATAAATATTAGCATATCCTCATGCATATAAGCGTACATTAAATTAATCGCTGATCATAATACATTTGCATATGCAAATTGACATAGCAGTTGACTATATCCTTGGATTAAATGACAATGCCTGCTAAGATTTCTCTTAGCAGGCACTGGCCATTTAATCCAGTGACATATCCAACTTCTATGTCATTTTGCACGTCCAAATATGCATATGTATTATAATCAGCGACTAGTTATATGTGCATTTATATGCATGAGGATATGCTAATGTATTTGCTAATATTCACTTTAGTCGTGCTTCGGCAAAGATACACCATATCGAAAGCCTGGCTTAGCAAAGTAATAAATATTATTTTTAAATTTATTGCCCTAATATTTATTAATTATTTATATATTCTCTTAGAATTTATTATTTTTATATATAAATCGTTTCGCATCAAACGTGATAAAGGATCCTATTAACGACTTCGTTCTTACTATACTACAGTTTTATCGCATGCACAGGACATTACATTCAAATTGTGCTAATAAGTAGTTCAAACTTAGTGCTTTTTTACTTTTAAAGCAAGTTTTATTATTATCATAAATGTATAAAAATACTATTACATAACTAAAAAAATAAAAGTTTTTAATCATATAAACATTACAGAAATATTGAGGGGGGGGGGGAGTAAAACTTGAGAGATAAATTATTGCAAATGTTACAAACTAAAACTTAATACCAAAGATTATATTAATAGAAAATAATAGCGGTTTGAAAAAAACAAAAATTGTTAGCATAAACTTTAAGTACAGACGTATACAAGGATTTATTATATATTGAATTATTAAAATAAGTTTAACTGAAACACACAGGCTTATTATATACCTGTGTCTATATATGTAATATATAGGGTATATGAGCACAGACTTTCACACGACCCACCACTCTCCACACTATCTCGTAACACATACACTTGAACACATATGTTGAAAAGATAAATAATCACCAATATACGTATTTCGTGCTAAACCAGCAATCATCAGTTGGTCCAGATTACCATCTCTATACATATATACTATAAGTGCTCAGATATATATTAAGATAGCCAATCCTCATACTTTACGGCCTCAGGGTGGCCTTTGAGCATTTCATCATCAGATTTTCAATTAGATGGACGGTTGGAGTGTGGAGTAGATTGAAGCCTGTCCATTAAAGTATGAGGATTAGCTATCTTAATATATATCTGAGCACTTATAGCATATATGTGAAGAGATGGTAATCTGGACCAACTGATGATTACTGGTTTAGCATGAAATACATATTTTGGTGATTATTTATCTTTTCAACATACGTGTTCAAGTGTATCAGTGTTATGAGATAGTGTGGAGAGTGGTGGGTCATGTGAAAGTCTGCGCTCATATAAAATAAGTTTAATAATAGAATAAGTCTATTTCTCTAATTCTATCACCTTCTATAGACTTGAATCATCAATAAATACTATATGGTAGAGCTTAGTAAAATGGCAAAATTGAATACATTTGCCACTTGAAAGTAATGTGCAGATGGAAATCGGGTGATATTTTATTAACATTAAAAATAAATGTAATATCTTGAAATACTCTGCTAATCACCATTGTGTTTATAATGAGTCTATGAGAAGGTACTTAAACTTGATTTTTTTTTTTTTGAATTTATTATGTAATTAGGAATGAATTTTCCCAAAATGTTGGATTGAAAATAGAGAGATAGCTCGGAAACCACAAGAATAACAGAAGTATCAATGCTAATAAATGGAAATAGACCTCTACAAATGCTGCATATCATGGGAGAAGTCTTTGAATGTGTTAGTAGAGAATAACCATTAGTGGCAGATGGAAGTCCTAAAGCACAGTTTCATTTTAAGATCCCTTCGTTCTAAATATTAAGTAATGCTAACAAATCAGTTTTATTATTAAATTAGAAAAAATACAAATCCGTCTATCCGTTTTCTTAGACGTAGATCTTTTAACCTTTTGCAGTCATAAATATGATATTCATGATTCAGTACTGTTTATTAATGTTATATATAAAACTCGCAAAATAAACTCTTAACAAGCTTTGTAGAATAACTCCAACCTCAGACCAGTTTCTGCTACTGGCGTCCTCAGTGAGGTGCTAGGATATTCAATCATTAGATTAAAAATACCAGGACAAGCTCAGCACTTTATCTAATGTATAACTATTAAGTAGAAACTCTGAAATTTTCAGACATCCATATGTCTTCCAATCCAGCTATCTAACTTAAATAACCACATGAGACTGTTTATTGTAGCATTTCGAATAAAACGCTTTGTTGCAACATTTATTTTTCCTTTATTTAACTTTTTGCATTTTTCGGCTTTGCTCTGAAATATTTGCGTTGTTAAATAAAATAAAAACTTGTTAAGTACATCAAAGTAAAAATAATAGTAAAATAAAATTAATAGAATTTCACCTTAAATTGATTTTAATATTATCGACTAAAATACAGTTGACGAAAAAGTACTTTAAATGTTATTTATTACTTAAAATATTTTGTTACATTTTGATTTACAAGTGTCAAACTTAATCCACTCATAACTTTGACACAATCCACTCTAGATAAACACTTTACGGATTATCATTAGTCATTTATTGAGCTAGAGATTATCTCCAGGCTGGATATAAACTTTAAACCTTGATTAAAGATTAAAATGTTTTCTGACTAGTTGAAAAATAAATTTTATTGGTCAACGAGCAAGCAGTAAAAATCTTTATTATAATCATCCGACCAATATCTAGGTGAAGATGGTATTTGTGCTTGAGGTTTGCAGAATATATCTTTTTTGAATCTGCTACCTTTTGGAGGCCTGTAGTATATATTTCTTGTGCCTATGTATTGGTCTGAAGACCGCGCTTTTTTATATATATATGTGTTGTTTAATCACTAATTAATTCTGAGCATGTAGATATGCAAATCAGAATAGAATGTTAGATGATTAATTTTTTGTAAATTATTTAAAAACAATAGATGTTTTAAAATTCA
This sequence comes from Epiperipatus broadwayi, assembly GCA_028023455.1. Taxonomy (NCBI): domain Eukaryota; kingdom Metazoa; phylum Onychophora; class Udeonychophora; order Euonychophora; family Peripatidae; genus Epiperipatus; species Epiperipatus broadwayi. The sequence continues at coordinate 2,522,545 of JAQFVV010000119.1, read as the reverse complement.
TAATTGGCTGCGCTTGAAAAAAATTAAATAAATAAGAATAATTTAATGATTGCTATTAAATTTTTAAACGAAACCGTGCTGAATCAATTTTTGCTTCTCCTACATTGTTTTCATTCCCTCAAGTTTTAATTAACTTAACCGTGCCTGCTGCTTGCTTTGAAATTGAATTTATCCGCAGCTGAATCACAACTAGGATTAATTTTTGGTATGGCACAAGAATTTGGATAATAAATAAGCAAGCTCATTAATTCTACGTGTGAATGCATGCTACTTTAGAATGACAATCGATAAAAATTGTAGATATAAAATGACTGGGAAATATAACGATTATCGCACAAAAATAAACGTATTTTTTATTATGGATGTGTTTGTATGCATATACAAGCATGTATTTGACTACTGCATTAATTATATCATCATCATCAACCCTCCAAGTTCAACCATCTCTTAAGTGACATCTTTCTAGGTCTTTTACAATCTATTGGAATTTAATTTAAGAATTCAACTGTCCATCTACTGTCATTTATTCTAGAAATATATCCAGCTTAGCTACACTTCAGTCTCTTAATTATTTTAATGATGTCAGTAACACCGTTTGTTCTCTCATCCATGTATTTTGTTTTCAGCTCTTCATTGTTAGTCCTAACATACATCCCTCCATACTTTGTTGAGTGATATAAAGTCTCTCTATTGCTCTTCTGTTAAATGTCCAAGTCTCAGGTCCATAAATAAGAAATGATAACACATTTATTTTAAAACCTTCCTTTTCAAACACTTAGCCATTTAAAATTTTCTTTTTCAAATACAAGCATTTCTACCCAAAACACTCCATCAAAGTTTAATTCTATGATTAATTTCATCAATTATGTTTTCATCTATATTAATAATCTGGTAAAGTTATTTGTAGTTATTAACTTCTTCTAATTTATCATTATCAAACTTTTCTTATTCTAAAAAAATCTATTGTACTTTAATTTAGTCTTTTTAGATTTATATTTAATCCTACTTTCTTGCTTTCATGTGATAACACTTGCAACATTTCTTGAAGCTCTGAAGCATACTTTGCAAAAGATAATCATCTGAAAAATTTAGGTGACTTACATAGTAATTCCTTAGATTCCCATCTTAATCCACAAAATTTTTTGGAGATATGCCCTGTTGTACATTCTTCTTAATCTTAATCTTTCTAGTATCACTATGTAATATCATTACTCTTGCATTCTGATAAATATTCTTCTGAATATGACAATATTCTGGGTGCTTTAATCACTGAAGAAATATTTGTTGGATCAAATATTTTTTCGTAATCTTCAAATCCAAAGCACAATGGCAACTCATATTCATTAGTCCTTTCTATTCATTTGATTGCCATTTTCTTAATAGTTTCATTTAGTTTCTCATATTTAGATCATCATAATGAATCTTAGGTATATGGAGTTTGATTTGGTGCAATGGTCGAGTGGCAAACTCTGGAACTTAAGGCCCATGGATTGTGGCTCCGCTGAATTTGAACTTATGAATTCTCAAACAATAAATTCTTTTTTTTTGTATGGTTTAGAGCAATAGTTGAGTGACAGATTCTGGAGGTCAAGATTCATGGATCATGGACCATAGTCCAGCCCTGTCACTAGTGATGCTCAGACTTATGGACTTCTGAGCAACAAACCATTCAAATAATTGATTAGCATCAAATAATGAAGTGCCATGCCATACTACTTTAATTAGTCTTTTTTTCCGATACTTCTTTTTTTAAATACTATAAAATTTCCATCAAGTTTTACGATGCAGCAAACATTAATAAACTGTTATCGGCAATTGCTGTCAGTTTCTCATAACATCATATTGCCTTGTTCAAGAAACTTAATGTAAAGGGATGATAACATGGGTTGTATTATTTGGCATGTGGACAGATGAAAATACACACCACATAACAATTTTTTTCTTTTTACAGGCAGAATCTTAGAAGCTGCCAAGAAATACTTATCAGAAATTTTATGTCAAATTTCATAAGCTTTCATGACAAAATATCACACTTGTCGGAGTTGAAAAGGGCTTTAATTGTTGGTGCCTAATTATCTGGATTGTTTAATGGTTCATTATTTGATGGTATTGGGGAGGGGGGGTAGAAGTTGTGATAATTGAAGGTGGGAGTATGAAATCTGCAACAGCAAATACTGAAAATGATTGACAAACATTGCAGATCATAATCAAAAATGTACCCCGTGCCTATGGAAAAAGAGCTAAATGCAAAGATCAGACCCTTTCTTTACCAAATTAATCTGTAATGAGCTTCCTCAAATGAAGTAGTTGAGATAAACAAGTTCCATTTTAATGACACTTTTTATACCCTAACTGTGTCTGCAAAATCTTGTAACTCAATTTCCACCCACTTCCCAATTTCTGATCTAATTGAAACTTTGCAGGGGTTTGGGGAGGGGTTCCTGACAGAGATATTTTAAATGCTTTCTCTGGTTAAGCATTTATCACAAAGCTTGTTGAGGAATTGACAATCCTCATTGTTTATAACTTACAAGTTTAAGAGAATAGGGTCATGTGATCTATGACTATTTTTGCATACATGTGTTTCTAATGTCAATACATTTCCTTTGAGTTTGCAGATAATTTTAGCAAAGAGTATTAGAAAAAAATTATATTTTTAATATTACATGGAATTCAGCACTTTATGACACTGCCACCCAGTGGTGTAAATTTTATTTAAAATGTCATCATTCCTAAGTTCTGGAACTATCTAAAACTAAAAAGTAGAAGATAATATATATATATATATTTAAAGAAAGGATTTTATTCACGCAAATGTATTAAAAATTGAAAAAAATAAATTTTCTTCAGCTTTCGCACATAAAAGCATGAAGTGGTCACGTTTAGTAATCCACAAGTCTGATTCCCAAAGAACCACCCTCTTTTTTTTCACAATGCAATTCTATTCAAAATAGATATTAGCAAATCTATTTAAATAGTTCCTTGGGAATCTGATTTGTGAATTCCTAAACATGAGTGCCCTCAAGCTTTTATTTGTGAAGAAAGTTTATTTTTTTTACTTTTAAGTACATTTACGCAAATAAAAGTACTTTGTTTTATTTTTAATGTGGATGGTATGAAATGAAATCAGTTTTGTTGCAACTGTAGGAACTGAATATTGGATGAGTATATTTATGCTTCTTCTATCCCTGGATGGTGGTGATGCTTAAAAGAAACCCACAAGTGTTTATCTTCTCCCAATTACAAAACATACAATAGATCATGATATTGTCTCTGCTTGTTTGAGTACATCTCTGCTTCAGAGTGAACACTTTAAAAGACCAAATTTATTGGTTACAGACAACATTTATGATCAGCATAAAACCCTCAAATAAGCATGGCTATTCAAATTCAGGAAGGCAAAATGATAAAAATAATCAAACACTAGAGATGATTGTGAAATATGATGTCCACATATAAAACACTGGTTCTTGATCTATTTACTTGATATATTGTGTTGTAGTCTTTTAATTTCTTCTGTGGCAAATGTTCCATCTGAAAGTCTTTAACATCACATCTAATTATTACTCTCTGTTATAATTTATCCACAGATGTTTTATCACTGAAATTAATCCATTTGCAAAATATCATTGAGATAATCTTTATAACATAAATGATGATTGGCTCTTCAAAGAAGTTCACCATTGAATTTTTTTTTTCATTCTAAATATTTCTCTCTTTATTAATTAACGCCTTATAAACTCATGAGTATTAAGAAAAGGTAAAAGTTGAAATTCAAAACTTTTATAATTCACTAAGCATGCTTTTGACAGACCACTGCCAGAACCATAATGTTGTATTAATTTAGAAGTTGAAAATTATCCCTATATATGGATGTAATTTATTATGTAAATGAGGCTTAATATGTAAATGTGGCATTTAAATGTTCCATTTTTCGATAATAGATTGCATAAATCCTTTCTCATGATTGCATTTGGATCCTTTGCACTTGTCCAAGCCTACTTATAATTTCTTTTCCTATCATCTCTCTCGGCACAAATCGTCCTCACAGTGGGACTAAAAGTACGATCCATAATGAGCTCATGATTGAGGAAAATCAATTTATATTCATTATTCTTCTTTGCTCTTTCGTAAAAATATGTATGTTAGGCAATCCTCAGATCTATTTACCCAAGATTCACCAATAATGTACAAAACTACAAGATGGTGTACTGCATGCAATTTTGTAAACAACTTGAGAGGTGTGCTCCGCTGGCATGTTATCTTTTTGGAATTATTTAATAAGTTCTTTACTGATGGAGGTGATCTCCAGCTAACTCTGTATCAGCACATACATTCCTTAGTTATTTTGCAGTTCTAGTGACATATAGAAGGTTTATCCATGCTTTTGGCATTAGTAGGCCCAAATATATATTCAGCAAACTCCAAAACGTACTGAATAGTTTTATTGTTATGGCATTATATTTTTCAAATTTTATGAAGCAACCATAAATGCTTTTATGTTATATTGACAGAGTTGACGTCTCATGTCCATATAGTAAAATGAGTAAAATAGCACCTCTATATAACTATTTGTTGCAGTAGTTATATTACTGGGATAAAATCCCCTAATTTTTAATTTTACGATTTGTATCACATCTCATCATCTAAGTCCACCTTTACTTGAAAAAGCCACCAAAATATTTAAATTGATTAATATTCTCAAGTTGATAACTACCCATGCTAAAAGTTGTTGAATATTTTCCCCATCACTGGTTGATAAGGAACATAAGTCATTTTAATGTGAATTACTAAATAATGATTTTATATATTGCATTGAAAACATTAACTACAAATCATCTTTAGAATTAATAAGAATATAAGAGCTAACAGCATATCTAAAATCAAAAAAATTCTTTTCACGTTTAATCAATTCAATAAAGACTCCAGCATCAAAGCATTTATCTTCCAAAATGGTAACGATCCATTTCACGCAGCCTGTGAAATCAGATATATATGTAAGAGATCTTTTCAATCACTTGATTTAAGTATTATCGTTTCTTATGACCATTCTTGGATAATGCATAAAACATTGATCTTTTCATTGTTTCTCCCGTGGAGAGTGGTTAATTTCTTTAGATACTATTTGTGTAATTTTATTCCTTATAGGACAAAAAATTCTTAGTAATAAAGGCGCTTTACTTCTTATTGATGATATCACTAATGTTTCCATTATTTTGTTTAGTATATGTGTGTGTACATTTTCATGGTTGTATAACTGATCCTTTTTTTCAGATAACTTCATTATACATAGTATCTACCCTAAAAAAAAATCTAATATTTTTATAAAGTTGGTATACTCATTTTGTTATTTATTTATTGTGAATTTTTTTTTTTGTTTAGACAACTAAGTATTCACAAATATTATTGAAGAATTTGGAGAAGGTCTGAGAGAAAGATTCTGCAATAGTTTTAACAAGTTCTTGAATTCCACCATTGCATCCATTAACTATATGTTTCATGGTTTGTATTTGATCACTACTATATAAGTCAGAGCTTTTACATCCTAACTTCTGGTGTAGATGAACAGACATCATGACTGATCCAGAACCTTTTAATAATATCCTGGAAGATCAAATCCAGTCGTTTGATCTGGAAAAAGAAATTTGTTAAAGGTCTTGCAAGAAATTCAGTTGTTTAAAGAGTTTCTTGGTTGAATGTCCAGAAGGGAAATTTTGGTTCAAATAACATTTTAGTGAAATTAAGTCATACAGCCTTTTCAGCATTTTTGATTAAAACTGTATTATGAAGATAAATTTCCGTTATTTGTTTGTTTTTCTCATTTACTTTTACATATTTTTTTACATAATTTTTATCTCCACATTTCTAAATTTAATCTTTAGTTCATTGAAGACTACTTTTTCTGAATATTTTTCAATGTTTCTGTATTCCTTATCTTTTCTGTTTTTTTCTCTGATAACATTTCTAAGATGGTGTTTGCTTTTTGAGTTAATAAAGAATAGAAATGTGATTTCATCCATGTAAACAAACATTTTTAGCTTTCGATATTGCTAAGAAATTACCAATTACTGCTAATTGACAATCCTTGATTTCTCACTAACCTATAATAGCTCTTTGTTGGAGTTTTTTGAAGTAGAAGGTGCCCTCTTTTACTTCAAATCCTAAGGATTTGAACTCATAAAGCTATTACAGATTAATGAGAAAACTTGTTTAGCTGAAGGATTTCCCAATTAGCAGTAACTGATAATTTCTTGGCAGCATCAAAGGTTAAAAATTATCTCTGTTTACATGGATGTAATCATATTTCTATTCTTTATTATATAAACAATCCATGGAAATATTTCAACATATACAACTTTTTGAGTAATATATCTGCTCCACATGTTACTTAACTATCTTCTCAGTAGTCTCAAAAAGATTTTCTTTATTGAAAATTTGTAATAAGTGTTGCTGATTTATCTCTTATCATCATTTATCTTGTTAGTCTCAATGTTTAAATAAGCTAACTCTTTTTTTAATTAATAGTGTTTTAACAAGACTTTTTATCAATACCATTATTCTATTTCTTTAACAAATGTATATTTGTCAACATTTTACTCAATTCATTTTATGAGTGCACATCACAATATCATGTTTTAATATTTGATTTTTTATTGTAATTAGTTATGTAATATATTTTTAAACAAATAAAAAAAAAAATCTTGACTTAAATGTGTATATATAAATATTTACTGTTAAACTCATTAATGATAAGAGTTTGCATTATATTTTTGTGAATACTTTCATTCTTTTAAGATATAATAAACCAATCTTATTTTGCTAAACTACTCCCCTCCAAAAGTACTTTATTTAAATCTGTAATTTATATTTTTAAAGTTTTATATGCCTCTCAATTAAAATATCATCATCAGTTTCAACAATTATTGATTCATTACAGGATGACAATCTCTCCATGTTCAATCCATCTTCTCCACATCACCCCATCATATTTCCTTATTTCATTCATCCATTTCATATGTAATCTCTTTCTAGGTTTTTTACAATTTCTTGGAATCCAGTTTAACATTTCAACTATTATCTTTTTCAGCAATATGTCCAGTCCAACTCCATTTCTGTCCCTTAATTCTTTCAATGATGTTAGTAACACTTGTTTGTTCTCTAACCCATGTACTTCATTTTCAGTCTCTTCTTATTACTCCTAAGATACATCTTTTCATACTTCATTGAGTGTTCTGAAGTCTCTATATTACTCTTCTGTTAAGTGTCCAAGTCTCAGATCCATAAGTAAGAAATGGTAAAACATTTATTAAAAAACCTTCCTTTTCAAACACATAAGCATACTTCCTTTTAATATTATTTCTATCAAAAGCACTCCAACCAAGTTTAATTATATGATTAATTTTATCTATGTTGTTCCATCTGTAGTAATAAACCAACCACTGTGTTTGAAGTTGTTAACTTCTTCTAACTCACCATTATCAAGCTTAACTTTCTTCATTTTATCTACTTATAAAATCCATATATATATATATATTTATTAGATATTCATTTCTCTTATGAGAAAATCCTTGTATTACAATGTTTGATTTATAATTTAGTTTACAACATATATCATCTTTTAGGTTTTTTTTCTGATCATTTAAAATCTCTTCATCTATACTATGGTTTTTTCCCTCATTATTATACCAGCTTTGTATTTTCAAATTTGCACTGTTCTTATTAATATTCTAAAAATCTTTATGCATTTTATTTTCTTTTTGCCCTCTATACTTAAAGCTAAATGTTTTTTTTTTACTACTTATTAAATTTCTTCTATGGTTACTTAATATGTATGAAGAACTCTAATATGTTCATATCCTGAGGTTCCACTTCACGCTGGCTTGAATTTGAAAATGTTTGCAGTGATGAATAGGTCTTGCAATTTTTTACCATATGTCCATCTAATCTGTTATTGATTATTTTAGATATCTAGCTATTATTAACCGGTTTCAACTTAATTTGGATTAGATCTTGTGTTAATGTACTCTCATAAAAGTAAAAAATACTATTATAATATATGACTTTTACTAATTGTGTTGCATATTATACATTTATAGTCCAACTTTACCATTATTACGTATGTTTATCTTATTTGTTTATACTAAAACACAATGTGCATATTCTATTTTTTAGGCCGTAGTGCTTGCTGGATATTTAGAAAAACATCCTAATATAGTTCAAAATAAATCTGTCATAGAACTTGGGTCTGGAACAGGATTAACTGGAATAGTAGCCTCTCTTCTCGGTAAAATAATTTTATGATTTTTATAGTATCCAAGTTTTAATGTAAAATACAATATATTAAGAAATCAAACCATTTAAAAATGCATTTATTTATAATCGGTAATTCTACGTGTATGTGTACGTATATATTTGAAATGCTAATTATTTCAGTACTATACATACAATAAAAGGATTTCCGGATAATATGATGAGATAAAGCTTATTTAATTTTAAGTTCGCTTCTCCATCTGAAGCTTTTTGCTAATTATTAATTGGCAGCTTTATCTCTTTAGCCTTTCCTAATTAATGGTTTTCCAGATGGAAAATCGGTAATAATTCTATGACGGATGTTTTATCCTCTCACTACAAACCTCATGTTTACAGGAAACTTAAATATTAAATGAAAATATTGAATAATAATTTAATTGTAATATCTGTTGGATAAACATAAGTAATATGTTTATTTAAAATTTTTTTTGGTAGAAATTATTTCTGAAGATAGCCAATTAGATTTAACTGAAATATCAAACTGTAATAGTAAAATTTCCAGTTAATAGAAAAAGCGAAAAAAATGCTGTTTTTAAACAATGGGGATTGCCAATTCCTCATTGTTTATAACTTACAAGCTTAAGAGATAGGGTCATGTGATCTATGACTTTAGTTTTGACTAAATGCTGTTTTTACTTTTACAATTTATAAATATTTTAAAATGGAAAAGTATAAGAAATATTGCAATATAAGTATAAATAATAACAATGTTATAAGTAATTATTAAAGAGGAGTTACACCTCCAACAGTGCAGTTTCTTAAATATTATAAATTTGCACGCACTCACCTGCCAGTAAGTTTTAAAAGCTTAAATAAATCATCACATGATCACCATTCTTTATGCTCACTGATGAAAGCCATAAGTTAGAAACTAGTCTGGGGATATTGGATGAGTAGGCATCAGATGGGGCTTTTATGCACAAACCTTTTTTGCATCCATTGATTACTCTGGCTTGCACTGAGTGGTGCTACTGTATTCAGAGTTTAGCCTCTTTGTAAACAGCTTGTGTAAGCATATGGTGATCATGTGATGTTTAGTGGTTTAATACCAATTCTGCAATAGGATTATGGTGACTCTGGTTATTAAAGAATAAAGATACCAAAAAGTATGGATGCTGAACTGAGTTCAGATCTACGCAGCTATACAAGCTAATGGGTTTTTATATTGGACTCAAAGCTTTATAGTCAGCTACAAAAGTAAAAGGCATTGGATCCTAAGGTCTAGATGCAGTGCTCTCAGATCCAAGGCCCCTCGCTGATGAAAGTCATAAGCTAGTACTAGTCTGGGGATATTAGATGAGTAAGCACCAGATGGGGACTTTATGCACAAACCTTCTTACATCCATTGATTTCACTGATTTTCACAGAGTGGCGCTACTGTATAGAGAGTTTAGCTTAAGTGAATCACTTAAGATTAGAGCATATCTTAATACACCAACTCTTATTGACAGTGCATGTATCAGAGTTTGAATTTGAAGTTATAATCAATTATTGAATTATATAAATTTAGTAAACCTATCACAGGAGATGGAGAATCTCATTTTTAACAACCTGCGATTATAGACGTATATTATTTATAAATATAAATCTATTATTATAAGGTGCTGAAAATCTGTATTTATTAAAGACGAAGTAAACCTCCAATAATGCACTTATTCTTAAATATTATAAATTTTCATGCACGCATCCGACAGTAAAAGTTTTAAAAGTTCAAGTGAATCACTTAAGCTTAGAGTATATAAAAGTTCAAGTGAATCACTTAAGCTTAGAGTATATCTAATTTTATTAACTATTGGAAAAACCTTTGTAATGTGTTAAATATTTTCATGGATTAATTAAGAAGCAAATAAAGGAATGAGTATGGATATTTTTATATGTTGCTAAATAACTTTCAATTATTACTGATAGCCTTAAACTAAACTAATTTACTTTAATAATCCATAATAATTTTTTTGTTTTGTGGATTGATAGAATAAGTTCAGTATAAGAACTATCAATAATAACTGATGGTTGCCTAGCAACATCATCGGTAACATATTTCTATAATTTTTATATGGAAATACCTTCACTTATTTTTTTGTTTACATTCGTAATATGTTTTGTATATTTAACATTTATTTTTATATCATTATAATATTTTTACAGTAATCAAAACTTTTTTTTTTCCTTATGTCATAGCATCGGCCGGGGCATGAACCCACAACTGTCTGCAACCAACTACTTGCTTGCAAAGCGGCTGTGATTACCTCTTGGCTAACAACGCTATTTTCATGAAAAATGAAAAATTTGGGATTAAGTAGAGCAATTATTAAACTAAGAAAAACAAAATAGAAATATGATACTCTAATTAGACTTACCAATATATGGATTTTTTTTAAAAATTTAAAATGTTTATATGTTAATTTAAATGTGTGTATACTCAAGGTTAAGAAAAAATATTGATAACTTATATCTCAGGGTTGCAAAAATTTGAATGTTGTCCATTATAATTTTATGTAAGTTTCTAGAATACATTAGCATCATCATTATTTATTTGCCAAAAGACAGGTGCCACATGTTAAACCAAACCACACTTCCCAAGACTTTCTCTCTGTTACTCTACTTTCCAAATGTCTACAGTATAGTATTTTTCTCTTTAAAATTATTAGTCATTTATTTTCTATTATTACTTTTTTTACCTCATACTTCTCCACATCTTCAACAACTTTGTTTAGCAAATTTATTCTATTTTTCTCTCCCTCACTACATGGCAAACGAAATTTTATAATTTTTTTAAAACAATCTGTTTTCACTTATTCTTTTTTTTTGACTTATCTTTCCCATTCTCATCTAAATGCACTGCTCTAAAGCTTCTAATTTTTTCCCCTCACTTTTTAAAAAAAAAATTGCCCGCATTTTTCCTCCATATAAAGTTATATTTTATCAACATGTCTAACAAGGTTTTTTCTTAGATCTAATTTTTATGGTCTCAAAATGTTCTATTTTATAAAATATTGCAAAACCTTTCACTGTTTGGTGCAGTTGATAGGTTGACCAATTTGGGATCGGGATGTCCCAAAGATTGATTGTGATACTTGCAGTTCTGGCATTTAAATTTGTTATGAACATCTGAGCAATGACGTCATTAGTATCTCAAACATTGCAAACACACTTTTTCATAAAATATTTGATGATCCCCATTAATCCCTGTTAAACTTTCAAAAATTTGCATGTCAATCCTTAAAACAGTTAATTGTAAATAAATTTGTAATAAAATGTAATCCTTTTCATTAAATCATTACTATCGTTCTGGGCCCATGAATGAAGATCCAAAGTTTTATACTGAGCCAGTAAAGTGCATTAGGTAAGTCTATGTATCCAATCTATTATTAATCAAAAAATCTGGTCCTCATATCTAAGTGTGGGATAAACCTGAATTTGTTCCAAACTGTTTCCCATTCATTGGAGCTAAACATGCATCCTCATTGTTGGAGACCATTGCTCTAGTTAACTCATTCCCTAATTTGGAAATATCCTTTCCTCACTGATTTATGTGATAACGTATGTTAATCTCATTCATCACTGCATATATATTTTCACATTAGAATATCATTTAGGACTATTAAGAATATTATTAATGCATTATCTGATTTCTTACTATTATCTAAGATTTTCCATCTCTTCTAAAATCTTAGCATTACTCAATCCCTGGTGTAAATTTCAATTCACTTTGTGTCATAATTTTTACCGAAAAATTTTATACTTCAAGGAATAAATTCTCTCCGTTAGCACTTGTAATTTATGTAACCACCCAGGACAGTCCATCTTAATATATGCAGCATTACCCTTAAATATTTTTTTTTGCTGGAAAAATATTAAGAAATTTTTTTCATCTTTTTAATATTCATGTTTTGTATATCTACCTTTATAAACTTGTGGATACTATGCCTTAATATTTTATAATATTAAGTATTAGAGAAAGGTATTTAGGTTTGATTTAACTTTTATCTCTGATCATCAAAGTATTTTCCATTATCTGTTAGCCAATACAAACTAATCAAGAGTTTGTGGTATATTAAGTACAATATTCTACTTTTGTATATATGGATTACTTCTAGTACATCTTTGGTTGTATAATGTTTGTTTTAAAAAGTCTAAATCATAGAAACCATCTAAGTACATCTACTCTATCACTGACCTTTCTTTATAGTTAAAATGTATTAAAGTATAAGACTATTAACCTATATTGTGTTTATGTAGTTCAGATTTGGTCATATTTTGTTGCATCATCATAGTTTTCAATCATAGGATGAATGTCTCCTCTAGTTTAATTCATTTCTTTTGATCATCTCTCTTTCCCACATCACACCAGCAAACTTCCTTATTTCATCCATCCAACATGTGACCTTTTTTAAAATCTTTTGCAATCTCTTGGTATCCATCTATTATCATCTCATTTAAGATTATGTCCAATCCAGTTCCATTTTAGTATTGTAATTCTTTCAGTGTCGTCATTGATACGTGTTTGTTCTCTCACCCAGATATTTTATTTTTAATCTGTTCTTGTTACTCCTAACATTCATCTCTCCATGATTCTTTGATTGGTCTGAAGTCGTTTTATTCCTCTTCTATATGTCCAAACCTCAGATCCATAAGTAAGAATTGGTAAAGCATATCTTTTAAAAGTCTCTTTTCAAACACGTAGGTATATTTATTCTATGATTAATTTCATCCATCATATTTCCATTTGTACTAATGATCTGACCAAGGTATTTGTAATTATTAACATCTTCTAATTCATGATTGTCAATCTTTATTTTTTTCTTTCGAGAAAATCCATTGATCATTACTTTAATCTTTCTAGTATTTATTTTTAGATCTATTTCCATCTGATAACTCCTTGGCAATATTTCCTGCAGCTCGGAAACATTATTTACAAAAACAATCTTATCATCTGCGTATAAATAATTATCAGAAGTTTTAATATTTGAATACTGAACTAATTTAGCTGTAATTAGAGAGAATTTGAAGTTGGAAGATGGAGAAGATTGAAGCCTGTCCATTAAAGTTCGAAGATTTGCTATCTTAATATAAACTGAACGCTGGTTATACATATGTGTGGAAGATGATGATCGGGACTAAAACTGATGAGTGCTAATTCAGCATGCAATATGTATACTGGAGATCCTTTTATCTTTGTCACGTGTATGTGGTCATATGTACCGGTTATATAAGATGTAGTGGATGACTGAAAGGAGTTTAAAAGTCTGTGTTCAAAGTTTTAAAGTAAAATAAATGTCTTACAAAATATTCTATTTCTTGAAGATAAATTATTAAATTTATTAAACTATTGTTAAGTAATTATATACCTAGCATATGCTGTATTAATTATTAATAAATGTATATATTATACAAAAGATATTTCAATATATACAAATTACAGATAGCGATCTTTTTTTTTTTTTTGGTATTTTTTTAATGCACCCTTTATCTTAACGACTACCATATTGCAACCATCCAGCAGTGGAGAGACTTAGCCCATCCTCTATTGAAATATGGAAAATTCCCAAATCCCTAAAAACAGGGATTTCAGATTAATGGTAATCTTTCTGTGTGTATATATCATTTGAAAAGCACTTGCTCTGGTTATTTAGTAAATTGATACCCACTCAACAAAATAATGGGAGGGGGGATCTCTAGAGAAAAATAATCTGAAGACTTCAGGATTGTATACAATTTAATCTTCACCTGATGAAAAAATAATAATAATGTTTAATATAATGCAATAAACATCACATGACTACCACCTCTTATGCTTGTGTATAACTGTTGTTAAAACAGGCAAAACTCACTATACTTATTGCCACACACAGCAAGCTAGAGTAATCAATGGATGCCAGAAGGCTTGTGCATAAAATCCACATCTAATGCCTACTCATCCAATATCCCCATCAGAAGGCTTGTGCATAAAATCACCATCTAGTGCCTACTCATTCAATATCCCCAAACTAGTTTCTGGCATGTGGCCTTCGTTAGTGAGGAAGGAGCCTTGGATCTGAGAGCACTGCACCTAGCCACAAGCTAGAAACTAGTCTGGGGATATTGGATGAGTAGGCATTAGATGTGGATTTTATGCACAAGCCTTCTGGCATCCAGTGATTACTCTAGCTTGCTGTGTGTGGCAATAAATATAGTGAGTTTTGCCTGTTTTAATATAATGCATTGAAAAGCGCATATAATTTACCAAGGAAATACTTTTAATGTAAACAAAGGCAAAACTCTCCATACAGTAGTGCCACCCTGTGCTAAACAGAGTAATCAATGGATGCCAGAAGGCTTGTGCATAAAATCCCTATCTAGTGCCTACTCATCCAATATCCCAGACTAGTTTTTGGCTTGTGGCCATCATCAGTGAGGAGCCTTGGATCTGAGAGCACTGCACCTAGATCTTAGGATCTAATGCAATCCTCCAGCAACCACCTTTTAACTCTACTTTACTACAAAACTATGAGAATGAAATTAAAAACATTGTTAATATCTTCAATCTAAGCTCAATAGCTTATATAGTCATATGGGTCTGAACTCAATTCAGCACCCATACATTTTGGTGTCTTTGGCTCTTAAACAATCATAGCCACCACTATCCTATTAGGCAGGATTGGTGTTAAACCACTAAACATCACATGATCACCATCTCTATACTAGCACATAATTGTTGTAAACAAAGGCAAAACTCTCCATATTAACAATGTTTTCAATTTCATTCTCATAGTTTTGTAGTAAAGTAGAGTTAAAAGGTGGCTGCTGGAGGGTTACATTAGATCCTAAGATCTAGGTGCAGTGCTCTCAGATCCAAGGCTCCTCACTGATGATGGCCACAAGCCAGAAACTAGTCTGGGGATATTGGATGAGTAGGCACTAATTAGGAATTTTATGCACAAGCCTTCTGGCATCCATTGATTACTCTGTTTAGCACAGGGTGGCACTACTGTATGGAGAGTTTTGCCTCTGTTTACAACAATTATGTGCTAGTATAGAGATGGTGATCATGTGATGTTTAGTGGTTTAACACCAATCCTGCCTAATAGGATAGTGGTGGCTATGGTTGTTTAAGAGCCAAAGACAACAAAATGTATGGGTGCTGAATTGAGTTCAGACCCAAGCTATTGAGCTTAGATTGAAGATATTAACAATGTTTTCTATTTCATTCTCATAGTTTTGTAGTAAAGTACAGTTAAAAGATAGCTGCTGGAGGGTTGCATTAGATCCTAAGATCTAGGTGCAGTGCTCTCAGATCCAAGGCTCCTCACTGATGATGGCCACAAGCCAGAAACTAGTCTGGGGATATTGGATGAGTAGGCACTAGATAGGGATTTTATGCACAGGGTGGCACTACTGTATGGAGAGTTTTGCCTTTGTTTACAACAATTATGTGCTAGTATAGAGATGGTGATCATGTGATTTTTAATGTAGTTGCAGGTTTTATTATGTGTGGAAATCGTGACTTCTCGGGTGTTGCCATTTGATTTTAAGTCCTACTGTCTTAATACATATGATTGTGATGATTAGTTTGATAAACTAACTTAATATGTAAGTGGAATTAAAATGTTCAACCTTTTTAAAGCACTACCTTCTGAATTTCAAACAATTTAGCATAATAATGTGGACGTGCGCATTTGAATACAGTTTTCAGATTTTTTTTCGATATCTGTGATTGCTTATTATTGGGCTGCAAGATCACCTGTTATCCAGTGTAGGATTTGGAAGAGATTAAGATTAAAAGAGATGGGGATTGTGATGGATGATTAATGTGATATTTTGATTGATATGGATGCTTCACATTTTGTCCATCTCCTTGTGGTCAAGCTTTTTTAGATATTCAGTGGCTTCTGATTGTTTTCTAAAAGTAGATATCATGTCTGGGTAACATTTTCAAACGAGCAAAATTTATATCATGGCCAATATCCAAAACATTGAGCATGAGTGTACCTGTTTATGGTCTTTGCATTAATGTCCTTTTTAACACACCGAATGTTAAACAAAGTAGAAAATTAGTAAAACTATGGTTTTATTTGCTCAAGAGTTCATAAGAAGTTTAAGTGCATGAAATGCCAGAAGTAGATTCGATTTGAGTATCTTATGCACCACAGTCCAACACTCTTATCACTGCACTAAACCACATGGTGCATAAATAAACATTAGTAAATATATACAACAAATATATTTTGCCTGCAACTCAAAGAATACCATTATTCTTATAACACAATTTCTTGATCATCTATCTTGACTAACGGTCACACACAGGATCTTGTGATCTTTTTTTGTTTTGGGACTTCTTATAAAAGTAAATATAGCAGCATATATTTTTGTTTCACTATCTTTATGCCACTTATTGTAAACTTTAGGAAGTAAGAGATACCAGGTGATAGTGCTTAATAAATCCATGTCCTGTGATATCCAATATCCCCAGACAATATTCAAGCTTATAGTTTTATCAATGAAGAGCTTTGGATTTTGAAACAGTGTACCTGAGCCAT
The DNA here is from genome assembly GCA_028023455.1 of Epiperipatus broadwayi. NCBI lineage: Eukaryota > Metazoa > Onychophora > Udeonychophora > Euonychophora > Peripatidae > Epiperipatus > Epiperipatus broadwayi. The sequence continues at coordinate 2,505,719 of JAQFVV010000119.1, read as the reverse complement.
TAGAATCTAATGTGCTCTCCTTTAGCCGTCTAGTTCAGGGTATATTAATATCAATTAAAATGCGGATATGCATGAATGTGTGTAGGTGTATAAGGATAGGTGTGGATACGTGAAAATATGTGTAATTGTGTAAAAATATATGTATGTGAGAAGATATGACTAATTGAAAATTGAATATATAAAAATACACAGACTTTTTAGTTTAAAAACATATTTATTTAACAAATATATTTACAATAAGTAACATTTTAATAGCAAAATTTATAACAACATATGAAATATTTAATGTAACATCTATTGTTACTCTTTGATTATAGTTTATTTCAGTCTTTTTACTCCAAACCCTTATCCCTACAAAAAAATAACCATTTGATGTTCATATTATCATTCATTTCTGTTATACTTATGATTATTTAAATCATTCTTATATTGGAATTATAATTTGTTTTATTTTCATTAACTTGATAGGTTAGATTGATATCAGTTATATTGAGGATGCAGGATCCACCTGTTATATAATATAATTATAATAAAGAAATGAAAGACCATTTCTAATAGAAATAATTAGTCAAGTATTAACACATTTAATTAACATATTAGTATGAACAAACAAAGAAAAAGTAGGGTGTAAATGTATCAGTGTTGGGAATAGATGTGTATTGAGTAAAATCTCTGTTTCCCTTGACGATAATCGGATTCATAAACAAGCAAGTTCTTATCGTAACCTATGTTTTATTTGACTTACAATAATGGCAATAATATTTATCCATTCTGTTACATATTAACACTTATTTCTCTTCTTTTTGTATCCATATTAATGGAAAGATATGAACATAAACATTGATATAAAATATATAACTAAATAAAATTCATGATGTCACCCTAAATGTAGTTTTAAAGTTCATAAGAAAAAATGTCCTAGTGAATCATTTTAATAATTCTCATTAATCCATTTCGGTATAGATGGTAAAATGTGAGCGATCTAGAACATCCATTAAGTCATTTGTACTTTCCATCCTAGGAACTTCTGCTTCTGAGTGTAGAGTTGTTCGATCCATTTATTGATGGTAAACTTGATGTTTCGGAGCACAAATGTTTAAATGCTAGGTCAATTTCATCCCAGTTTTGACAATTATAGCTCCAAGAGTGATGACTTTCTTTCCCCGATGTCATTTTGTTATTAGCAATGCATAGTTGTCTGTATTGCTATTTTTATATATTTTTATTAGAATATCTTGGAGGAAATATCAGCCATATTTATATTATTAGATCTCTTTAATCAAAGTTAGTTGATCTATGATTTAAAAAATTAGAAACATTTTGGGAATTTGAATAATTCAAATTTAATTTTGAAGATTTCAGTGTCGAATTCCTCAGTTAGCTAGTTTTAACTCTATATATTTTTACTACTTTCTTGAATATTCAAATAATTATTTCTATTACTATTTCACCTCAATGGCGAATGGTATTTCTATTTGAATTGCAAGTTTGAATTCTGTGCTTAAATTTTCATAGGTTCAGCCGATGAGAAATTTTTATCTGAATTCGGAGCTCATTGGTTTTTATATTTTCCTATTATTAAAATAAGGATACTCTATTAAAGGTAATTTTAGATGACTTTGAATATTACATTTGTGATTTTGATTTAGATCCATTGTTTACATCATTATTAGTAATTATTATACATAGACAATATGTTAATAATAAAATTTTTATCGTCTTTTTCCTTTAAAATAATTTCATTCCTTGCTTGCATTTACTCTATTCGATCATATTTCTCTCATATTGTTGTAGTGTATCGGAGGTCCATCACAACTAATGAGATAATTTTAATAAAGATTAGTTGTCTTGTTTGCATTTTGTATTTTAGTTCAAATATATATTTATCATATGATTAAGTTGGGGTTTAAATGTATATACCAACTAATGGCTTCTCAATTATAGTGTTTCATTTGTATTAATGTTTAGTAAATAATGTTCTTATATGGGTCTTGGATTTGAATTAGGCCAAAAAGCATTTTACAATATATATATATTTGATTTTTGATTATTGTAAATTCAGTTATATGATTGCATATTCTGTACGCTAAAACTTTTTTTAATATCTGACATGAAATTTATGTTTACAATAACATAAATATGTAAAAATAATAGATTTTCTTTCTCTCATGTGTCATAGCATCAGCCGGGAAGCGAATCCGCTAACCCGGGACAACTGCTTGTAAAGAAGCTGTCGCTGCACTTGGTTTATTTTAAAAAAAAATCTCTGAAGTCATACATACACACTTATAGTAGTGGATCACATTATTGTCTCACTGGAAAACGAAAATTTCTCCTAATTTAAGTCTCTTTGATTCACAGCCTTTCCATATCATACCAGCGAATGTCCTATTTTATCCATTTATCTTTTTATGTGTATTTTACAATCTTATAGGACCCAATTTAAGATTTTCAATTGTCCATCTCTTATTTGTTTTAGAAGTATGTTCAGTCCAGCTTCATTTCAATCTCTTAGCTCTTTCACTGATGTTAGTAATATCTGTTTATTCTTTTACTCATGTATTTTGTTTTTCATTTTGTTAATTCTAATATATATGTACCTTTTCATACTTCATTGAGTCATCTCAAGTCTCTTTATTCCTCCAAGGTCATAGTTAATAATTTAATTGTGATATTCTACTAGGTGTCATTTAATTATAAAAGTAATATATTTTATCGTATATCATTAAAATATCTAAATATATATATATATTGTATAAAGTAATGATGGGGTCAAGTACTTAGAAGGCCAGGTGACATTTAAGCATCAAAATTTGCATAATGAATACAGCATTCTTATCAAGAAATTATGGTTTCAATTCTTGGAGATAAGTGATATTTTCTTAACCAACTCTGTCCAATTTAGATTATTTATTGTGATAAAACTGAGTGAATGTAAACTCATTTTACAGTATATATCCATATTCTATGGGCAATTCCTTTTTGCATAGTTGAGTCCAACAGTTCCATTTAACTTATGATAATTTCTTAACTTTCCTCAGCGTACAGTCGATTCAGTTAACTTTTAGATCTTTACTAATTCCCGTTTGCTCTAAACTTTGAGTGCATTTTATCATCGATCATAAATAAATATTGTTAATAAAATTTCATCTTATAATTAGAGTCTTTATTTGACTCATAGTCTATAGAGTATATGGTAAATGTGAGATGAGTAGTGATGCGGAATAAGGTATGTTAGAATTAATTTGTTTGCATGCTCGTACAAGTGTGCTTGCACTTATATTGTTTAGTGATAAGTAATCACTGTTTTAATTTGTATATTTATTGTCATTTCTATTTGGACTCTCTCTTGTAAGATAGATAAACAATGATCCTTGTAGTTATCAACGGGATCTACACAGCATATAATAATAGTAAAGTTTAGCACAAAGTAGCTATGACACCTCGATGTATGTAATTAAACTTATAAATTTTAATAAACCATAAAAAAATCGTGGCTGTTAAATATATAGAGCTAATAATATATAACCTTATTCTCAGAACAAGTAAGTCCAAATATACTACCATAACAACAATTCACAAATCAAAATCGGAGAGTTATTTTAACAAACTTTTAAAAGCAATCTTCAGATGCAATGTTTTTAAATAACTAAGTTTGATTTGCGAATTACAGTAGAATAGGATGTAGTTGTTCCACAAATAAGATTATATAATTAAAGATATATTTTTCTCTCTTTACAGGTGGTTCTGTTGTTTTAACGGATCGGAGAGTAACTCAGCGTTTCCTTCAAAAGAACGTGAATCTTAATGTTAATCCTTCATTATGTAATGCAGTCGTAAAAGTTTTAGAATGGGGCAAAAATTTGGACAACTTTGAAAAATGCTATGATGTAATTTTAGGTTCTGATATCATTTATATTCGTGATACCTTCCCAGAACTCTTAGAAACCATTCGGCATCTCAGTTGTGCTTCAACTATTGTCTTACTGTCGTGTAAAATCCGTTACGATCGAGATACAAACTTCTTAGATATTCTGAAAAATTATTTTGTTGTAGACGAAATTCATTATGATATAGAGAAGGACATTAGAATCTTTCAAGCTGTAATGAAGAAATTGTAAATTTGTTTGATAATATCCGATCACTCATACTAAGTATGAAAGTGATGTTTGGCTGTGTTTCCCCTTCATTTTTGTTAAATATTTGGTTATTAAATGCTATTTGTTGAAAGCGTTTTAAAATTATTTTTTAAACATATAATTAAAAGATGATGTGACTAGTTCTCTCTCCAAGATAATTGCAGTGCCATCTCCGAATAAACACCTATGTTACACCGCGACATAGTTTAGATCATTCACCAAAAATATTTAAGACACTGGCATGGATCACAAGTTATATTATGAAATGTGCTAATGTGTTGCATACTTTAGTCCACAATGGAATGGACTAACATTAAATTTTGATTTAAATTGGACAAAACTGCTACCGTAATGTTTAAAATGATTTGCTCTATGTACGGCAGTAAAGCTATGAGTCGCAAGGATCTTTTCAAATGGTTTGCAAGGTTTTGTAATACAGCAGGAACACTGAAGATTCTCTACAAGAAGTACAAAACAGACTCACATTTCATATTGTAACTTATGATATGGATATGTTAGACATATAAAACTTTTGTGGTGTATAACTAAACTGTCAGTACATAACTCATGTTAAAACAGGCAAAACTCACTATACATATTGCAACACACAGCAAGCTAGAGTAATCAATGGATGCCAGAATGCTTGTGCATAAAATCCCCATCTAGTGCCTACTCATCTAATATCCCCAGACTAGTTTCTGGCTTGAGGCTTTCATCAGAGTGAGGAGCCTTGGATCTGAGAGCACTGCACCTAGATCTTAGGATCTCAGATCCAAGGCTCCTCACTGACGAAGGCCACAAGCCAGAAACTAGTCTGGGGATATTGGATGAGTAGGCACTAGATGGGGATTTTATGCACAAGCCTTCTGGCATTCATTGATTACTCTAGCTTGCTGTGTGTGGCAATACATATAGTGAGTTTTGCCTGTTTTAACAACAGCTATACACAAGCATAAGAAGTGGTGGTCATGTGATACATAACTCATGCATTGATTCATAGATGGTGCAAAGCTTAGAAAGAGAATCAGTCACCTTTTCATTGGAATATACTGCATATACATAATAAAAAATAGTTCACATATCAGTATATATTTATATATAGAATCAGTCTTCATAAACATTTTCTAGTGATATTTTTCAAAATGCTTAAATGTCGATCTCAGGAATTGCAGAATAATTTCATTTGTCTTCCAAAACATGCGCTAGTAAGAACTCAGCTTATTAAACATTTGCAAAATTCAATTTTTTTATCAAAATTTCTAATTTTTATTTATTCCTTGGTTAACCTTTTTTTTTTTTCATTCTTATTCTTAACACTATCAAAACTGGAAATTAATGAAATCCATTAAGCTGTTCTTTCATATAAATTTTATAATAAATAATAAAAATCATATACAAAAGCTATATATATATATTAATAATAATCACCTATAAAAAGCCTTTTTCGGCACATGGTTTCATATCCTTTTCAAATGTTAATTATCTATTTTAACATTAATCAATTATAGCAGATAGGACACCATAACAGATGACGATAAATCTTCTTTATCGATTTTTTAATTAACATATGAAAATAAAATAGATGTTATAAAAATATTAAATTTTTAAATTACATTAAAGATCCAAAAAGAGGACAAATATATGAAACATATATTAAACATAACTTAAATAATTATAGGAATATTTACAAAACTTCTAATAAATTTACTTAACTGGTCAAAAATGCATGGAATATTATATAAGATAGTATATATAAAGTTGTATAATGTATGTTATATAGTCAATTCTTTAAAGTTATATAGGTTCTCTAGATGAAGATTTTATTCTATTTTACTGATATTTTATTTTGTTATTGGTATTTTACTTCCATTATAGAACACTAGATGGTGTTCTATCTGCAATAATTGGATATTAAAATAGATGATTAACATTTGAAAAGGCACGAAACATTGTGCCCTAAAAGGCTTTTTATGTATAATTATTATTAATATATATATATATATGTAGCTGTTATATATGATTTTTATTATAATTCTTAATACTGCAATTAAAACAATCTATTTTTATTCAACCAAATTATGATCTTTTATTAAGTCTTTTTCTCAGTATTATATTTGATCACTTTCAAATATTTAGCAATGTTTATGTAATGTATTAAATATATTTTAAATTGTCCATTCCATTCCCCCTATATATTATCATTTCCACTGCTTTATTAACCAATTTAATATATGAATGGCTTTTTCACTAATTATGGTTTTCTCTTTTCTATATATTTCACGTTCTTTCATTTCTTTTGCATTAATGATGTCTTTAAAAAGTTTACTTATTTTTATGTACTTTTCCTAATACTTTTTATTAAATTGTTTGACAGTTTTGACTGTCTGTAAGTCTTATTCAGAATGAAAAGAATTTTCAATTAAAGAAAAACATTTAGAAAAATCACATGATCGCCATTTCATATGTTGAAACAGGCTATTAATAACAATAGCAAACTCTTCAAACCTTTGTAATCAATGGATGCAGAAAGGTTTGTGCATAAAATCTATCTACTGCCTACTCATCCAATAGCCCTTGTGGCTTTCATCAGTGAGGAATCTCACTGATGAAAGCCACAAATACTAAAAACTAGTCTGGGGCTATTGGGTGAGTAGGTACTAGATAGGCATTTTATTTACAAACCTTCCTGCATCCACTGATTGCAAAGGCACTCAAATCCAAGGCTCCTCACTGATGAAAGCCACAAGCTAGAAATTAGTCTGAGGATATTGGATGAGTAGGCGCTAGATAGAGATTTTATGCACAAACCTTTCTGCATCCATTGATTACAAAGGCTTGCATTTGATGGCACTATTGTATGGAGAGTTTGCTATTGTTATTTGGAAAAATGCAAAAAAAATAATAATTTTCTTTTTGTAATTAGTACTTCTTGATTATAAATATTACAAGATTTTTAGTCTTTACTATAAATTTGAACGGAAGTACTGAAAACCCCTAGCGAGTTATATGAAAACTAACCATCAGTGAACGTAAATATAGACTACCCTAATCCATATTTAGCTTTTGATCGTATAGAAGCATACCATTTACTGATGCACTAACATGCAGCAAATGATTTTATATATACTAACGTAATTTCAGGACAACTGTAAGCTATTCTCAAATCACTATAACTAATTAGAGGAAAGAGTGAGCCTCAAATTTTAATAACTTCTAAATATCCAAATTAATCTCCAGTTAATAGATGTAAATATAACTTTTTGATAGTTCGAATATCAAAAAGTTATATTTACTATAAGTGTAGCTACTAAAATTTGACATCATTTTGCAGAATTTGAATTTACAGTTATAAAATTTAACTTGGCAGTAGCTTGGATTTAAAATTTCAGAACATCTCGACTCATTTATTTCTTGGTTTAAAAGATAATTTATCATTGAGTGAGCAAAATTTAAATATTGTAATATTTTTTCCTCATGTCTTTAATTTAATTGTTTTATCATAATGTCGCTGCTTTTTAAATTACTTGTTTTATTTATAAATTTTAATTTTGTTAATAAAATACGTAATGAAATATTACATTAAAGTAACTTTTGACCTACCTTATGTTCTTTATATCTATGTAGACTATCAGATTGTTGTTTGGTTTTTATTGAATGAAGATCAAATATTCATTTAACTATTGAATATTTTATGTTTTTGTCAGTAGAGGGAGTTGATTACATTTGCCTATTTGATGTGATGTGATGCACTACGACTTCTCCTTATACGGAGTAAGGAATCTCTCAGCAACTATACCCAGAGAAACCTGTTAGCTACTTTACCTTCCCTTTCCATTCCGCACCCTAAGTGTTCCCATAATCTTTTCCATCCTATTTCGACAACATAATCTTTGTCAACTCCATGGCCTTCATATCTAAATTCCCCTTATCTTTTCCCAAACCCAGCATAAAAACCAATAACTCACTTTCTGTATAATCACTTGGTTCATATTTATTCTTTCATAACTTCATTATTTGTAGCCTTTCTGCTTTCAAGGATTTACACTGAATTAACAGTTGCCTAATGTTTTCTATGCCTTCCTTACACAACTTGCAGACTAAATCACCCATATTTTTCCATTTACGTGTATATTCCCTTGTTACTAAAGATCCCATTCGAGCCTTAAACAATAAACTACTTTCCTTGCTATTGTCATAAATTAACTCGCACCCAATGCTCCATTTACTTCTATAAATATTTAAACTCTTTACTCTTTATACTAGTTCTCCAACTCCCTATTCTTTATTAATGCATCTATTCTTCTATCCCATTTTTTACCACTATAACACTCAACAGTACTGAACTGGGTTCAGACCCATGTGACTATATAAGCTATTGAGCTTAGATTGAAAATATTGGTGTTTTCAATTTTATTCTCATAGTTTTGTAGTTAAGTAGAGATAAAAGATGGCTGCTGGAGGGTTGCTCTCAGATCCAAAGCTCCTCACTGACGAAGGCCACAAGCCAGAAACTAGTCTGAAGATATTGGATGAGTAGGCACTAGATGGGGGATTTTATGTACAAGCCTTCTGGCATCTATTGATTACTCTGGCTGGCACTGAGTGGCACTACTGTATGGAGAGTTTTGTCTGTTTTAATAACAGATATGTGCTAGCATAAGAATAATGATCATGTGATGTTTAGTGACTCAACAAGCCTCCTAGCACAATCATCCCACTTTTATACAAGTATACTAATATAAATTCTTTATTCAAACCTTCTGCATAACACATTACTTTTCTCACCCATCTTGTTGTTTGCCTTTACTTGTAACCCAATTAAATACTATTTTGGCTATTCTTTTATTATCCATAAACTGCACTCTATCAAACATTTTCATTTTCCTTTTTGCAACTCTCATATAAAAACTTGACTATCCCCATTTCTTCTTGAATTGCCTCCTTTGCATGTCTTCCTACTTCCCTTTGTACTTTTTCAAAGTAATTTAATACACCTTTATTAACCCATAACACATCATTGCCATATGTTAACCCTGCTACTGCAACTCTATTCCATACAATTTTAGCTACATCCTATTTATTATATAAAAACTGTTAATTTCTTTATCAATCCCTTTCTTTTCTTTGCTTCATTTATCAATTTTTTTCTCCCATTCATCCTGAAGATGATTCCCAAACAACTATATCTATTCACCACACTTAACTTTATATCCCCCAATAAAAATTCTTCCTCTTCTCTTTCCCCAGTATTAATCAACATTATATTTGATTTTTCTTCACTAAATTTAATCCCCATCTCTTTACCCACCCTTGCACGTCCTCAGCATAACTTCCATATCTTCTCTTCTTTCTGCACACAAAAAGACATCATCCACACAAAAAAGACCCGACAAAATATATACTCCCTTGCCACCTATTAACAGTATCTCTATCCCTCTTCCTAGTCTTTCTATTACTCTCTCTATTTCACTCAAATACAACAAAAACAAAATAGGTGACATAGGGCATCCCCATTTTTTAACTTTAACTGATTCTATATCCCATAATTGATATGTATAGTAATTATTTTCATATAACTTCTTAATAATTCATCCATTCCCAAATTTGCTAAACTTACCCATAATCTATTTCTATTTACTCTATCATATGCCTTCTCTATATCTATAAAACATATATAATTGTCTACCTGAATTACTACTCATATCCATAAGTTGTGTAACTACAAACAAACTATCTCCTATATCTGACCTAAAACCTCCTTGCATTTCCCCCACTACATTATTTTCTTCCATCCATTTTGCAACTCTTCCAGCTACCATATATGAGAAAACTTTATATAAAACTGATGTTACTGCTATCGGTCTATAATGGTATAACTTTCTATGATCCTTATCATAATCTTACTCTTGTATTACTCCAACTACTCGGAAAAATTCTCTTCTGTGCCATCTTATTAAAACATAATAATAGCGTTACTTTTGCCCTGTGCCCTAAATTTATTACCATCTCTGCTGGCCATCCATCTAAATTTCTTGCCTTTTCACTATTTCACTTTCTTCCTTGCCTCACTCAGTTCATTTTCTGTAACCTAATATTCCCATTACTATATGCTTTCATGTTTTCTATCATTCTGTCCTTCATATTTAACATCTTTTCTATATCCATTACATACCTATTTAAGATTCTCTCTAATTCTTCTCTACAGCTACACTGTATTCACTCATTATCTAGTAATACTATCTCTCTTCCCCCTACATTTCTCCTTTTAATGTAATTCCAAAATTTTTTACTTCCATCTCTTCCATTTTTATTAATATCTTCCAACAATTTACTATTCAATTTCATTCTCTCTCTATAGTTATCTATTTTAGCCATCTTCTTAATTTCTAAATACTTTTCTCATTTAATAATATCTTTTCCACCTTCTTTGTTCTTAATAGCACACTTATATTATCTGCATGCTTTCCCCCTCTCTTTTACACTTTTACTAACTCTCATTTTTTATTACTTTTATTCTTCTGAGTATTCTCACCTAAAACACTATTTGCCACTTTTTCTATTTCATCACACCAGTCCTTATACTCTAACCCAACCAACTTTTCCATAGTTTCTTCAACTTGTATTTTGTACTATTCTTATCATTTACTCTTCATCCACATCATTCCATCACATTACTAAACATTTCTATTACAAAGAAGTTATGATCACTATTATATACTCTCTCTTCATTATCAAACATCTTAATTTTCTGTACTTTATTCATTCCTTCTTTCTCTACTAATACATAATCTATTGTGTGAAATATATTATTTCTAGACCATGCGTATTGTCCCTCATAAATATTTGATAAATTTCCAATGCTCAGATTCACTTTCTGACAAAATTTCTTCAAAAGCTGTCCAATCTTATTATCTACATCAATTTCTTCAATATGTCCTGCCATACCAAATCTTCCAGAATAGGTTCTTCTCTTAGATGTGTTTCCACTGCTGCTAATACCTCAAGCTCTTCATTACCAATTGTTTTGTTTAATTCCAACCACTCTTCTGGTCTCCTACCACCTTGCATATTCAAATACCCAATTTTAATAAATTTCTTCTTTCCTAACTGTTTTATAAATTCTTTTTACTTATAAATTCTTTTTACTTTTTCCTCTCTATTACACTTATAAATAACTTGCTTACCATTAATTTTACAGACCCATCTACATTTATATCTAAATGAGCTGCCCTTTGCTTATTACTTACATCCTGTCCATTCTTCTTCTTTTTGACAATACTGCAATTAAAAACTCCACCCCCGTTTATTAGTTTCCCAAATTATATTTTTTATAAATCAGACTTCCTAAAACTTCACTTCCTTGTTTTTCTAAGTGCAATCTGTCTTTTCTATATAACTCCCACTTTCCAATAAATCAATACCACACATCCCCAAACATAACACCATTTCTCTCACACGATTTTTTCAATCTCTATATGTATTTCTGACGTCTGGTGATGATAGATTGTGTGTGTGTGTTAAACGGAAATCTTTCACGAATGGAATACATCAATAAAATTTTGGGATTTATCCATTATGAGATAGGGTTGTTTATAGCAGTGACATTTGGACTATATTTCATCTACTATCATTGGGATATAAAGACGTAGTTTACATTATTTAGTTGTGACAGATGAATGGCACTTATAATAATAGTAAAATAGAATACCCTTCTTGCTTGGAAATTCATAAGACGTTTGAACATCGTGAAAGAACTGAACCCAATCTGTGAATTTTAGTTCCAGAATCTGCCATGCTACTACTAGTACAATTCATGCAGAGTTAGTGCTACAAAAATAAAGAATCATATAGGAAAACTGTATTCAAACATCCACCCACTTAAGTTTTTACATAACACTCTATGTGCAAATCAAAGTTCCAGCTTTTGGTTTACTCCAAAACTATATTAAGAAAAGCACATCCTTTTTTCAATTATCCAATGATAAAACTGTACCAATATAATGAGCCTTGATTGTCTAATGAGCTGGCCTGAAGATCCAAAAGAATAGAACATGGATTTTACATCTATAATCATCCAGTTCTAATCGGTAAATAAGTCTTTAGTTATTATTAACTGAAGGTTTTCCCAGCGGTGGTAGAGGTGGGGAAAGGATATGGTATCACCGAAGTTTGATTTTTAATTTATATGTATTGTTTTCCTGACCAAGTAAATTGTATAAACTGTAAAATCGAAATGAAACATTTTTATTAATTATAGTACTTTTAAACTTGCCGATTTTTTTTATCTTTGCAAGCAGACGATATTTTAGAAACTAAATTGGCAATTTTTGTCTATTCTAAGTATCCCCTCCTCTCTCCAGAATTATTTGCCCCCTTCTCTTTTTTTTCTTATTATACTTTTCAATTAGTAATCCTAAAATCTGGTAATAACTTCTCAAATTATATCTTTACAATGGATAATTATAATGACCAGGTGAAATGAAAACTTGATTGATTCTCAGCAAAACTTGTTTTTTTTTTGTTGTTCTATATTTTATAACAATTACTGACATTTGTATTTAGTTATACTCAGTTCTTATATACTGTGTATATATTTTTGTATCAAAGATATATTTTTGTAAGATATTTATTTTGCTAATATATTTTCAAATAAATATTATGATACTCTTAATAAATATGGAGTACTGATTTAGTATGTGCTCACGGCCATTTTGAATTTTAAGAATTCCCAAACCTCCCGCTGACACATCCAAGCGATAAATGACATTGATTCATCCATTCATTACAAAATTGCAATTTACATCAATAATTAAATATGGTAGTTTAAAAAAGTTCTAATATAATGTTTACTTACCCTATGTTGACAGTAAGCACACTACTGCACCAACCATCTGGGGATTTTGACTTGTCTACTGCCAAAATTCATGCTTTTAAATATTGGTTGATGAAAATAATTGGAAGATTTAATCTTACTAAATATTCTGATCCCTAGTCAACAACTTCTTTTAACCCTGGGTCATTTTGTATATTGACTTTTTTATATCTCATTCATGGGTCAAATGAGTTATGTAAAATATATATATAACAAAAAATGTTAAGCATAAATATGTATTAATATGCATATGAAAATTATAAATACATTAATCTTCTAATTCAAATTCATTTGGCAAAAAATAACATAACTCTTTGGAGCAAAACAGTTCATTCTTTTATCATATCAATTTAAAGAATATTAACAAGGAGAAACTTTCAAAAAATGTGTGTAATAAGTTAAAAATTCAATTACAAACTATAATAATAATGTTTAGTACTTGTGAGTTTTCAAGTAAACCAAGATGGCAGCCCATATTTTTGATAAATCTATAGTTTTGGGAGGAGGGGTGTTTACAAAAAAATGTCTGCTAAGAAACATTGTATTTAATAATTACATTTTATTTTTTATTACTGTTATTTTAAAAAAAGAAATCATTGTGGAAAAATTAATTACAATATTTAATTTATTTGTTTTTAATTAACTTAGATAAATGTAATATTCATGTTATTGGCATGCAATCATATCGTAATCATTGATGCACACTTTTTGGGAGGGCAGGATCTCGTACCTTTAGAAATAGTTCACTGTATCTGTCTCAGGAAGGTCCCAAATTTTTATCATTATGACAATTTATCAAAAAAAAAGTGCTGACAAAAAGAAATACACTGAATTTGGGTTCCCCTCTTTTCTTCCATAGCGTAAGCTTATGGTTAAAACTCCTGTAGAGGTCCCTACTATCGCATTTTATACGCATATTATCGAGGTTATAGTCTCAGTAAATATTATTGAATTGAACTAAAGTATGACAATGTTAAGATTAAAATAATAAAAAAATGAAATAAAGGTTCTTAATGAAATTTATTGGAATTTATTCCTTTTTTAAAAATTTAACGATTTATTTTAATTAGTTTAACAACTAACACATCTTCAATAGATTATAAGCCCTTGAAACTGTACATTTATCAAAAATACAGGATGTAATCTTGCTTTACTTGAAACTTACAAGTACCCAATTTTTTGTCTATTATAAAAGTCCCTAAGTCTGATTTGTAATCTGACATTCTAAATTACGTTGATTTCTTAAAAGAAAGATTTATTCACAGATGTTAGATGAACCAAAAATAGTTAAAAATAGATGATCATTAAAAATTGTTCAAGAAGAGATGCCAACCTTTCAATATAATTTTATTTGGATTCTTCTTCCATTTCTACATTATTGTTTCTCAGAAAATAAAAGATAATGCTTTGTTAGCGTAACTTTATCTTCATCAAAATGAAATATTTATAAAATGACTACTAATAAAATTATGACTCCACTGAAATATTTTTATACATTTACCAATTCAATAAAAAAATTTTTTTTTCTGGAAAACAATGAGTCATTTGAAATGCATTCACAGATCACTAAATGATAAGTGGGTTATAGTTACTGACTACTGTTTTAATCTTCTGAGAATTGAACTATAATTTCATTGGCAACCATACTGTTTTCATTGTTTCATCATAGCTATTTAAATCAATTACATATATACAATTTAACTAAAGATATACATTAAGGTTTTCTACTCATTCTTATAATTTTTTCCCCCCATGCTTATCTCTATCTTATTTTGAATTCATTCATTTATCTTAATTAACTTTTCTCACTTAACTAAAGTTTCATTTTTTAATTTTATGCTTGCCATGTGGTTTTGCATTTTCTAGAAATTTCAAAATTTCTTTATATTTTGTTCAAACTGACCTGAAACTTTTTCACACTACATATAAATTGTTCATATCACTTTATTGCAGTGATTCTCAACCTGTGGAGTGCAGGACAGGTGCAAAGACATGAAAAGTAGACAAAAAAATTGAAAAAAAAAACTAATTATAGAAATTAAAATAAAAGATATTCTCACCAAATATGGTTGTCAAATGTGGAGTAATTTCACTATTCATGCAGAATTTTAGTCTTGTCTTGCATTGGCAACAAAAGAAAAATAAATTAGAAAAAAACAGCGCTCCAAAAAATCATTGGAAGAGATACAGAAAGTTGGTCCCAAATAATAAAAGATTGAGATCTGCTGTTTTAGTGTATTGTTTTTATAAACTTTCACATAATGCAATCTTTTATATATCCATGAATTTGTATATAACCTATTATTATTTTTAAATGTCTGTTATTAAACAATATTTAAAATCTAGCATACTGCAATTGACAAGTATCGGAGATTTCTGAATTGTGATTATACTTGAAAACACATCTAATTTTCCTGTAAAGCTAGATATCTGATTTTTAAACATATATAGGAAGTCCACTAAATTATTTATAATTATTATACTGCGCTTCCAATGGATATCAGTGAAGCTATTATTTTAGTTGTGTTAGTTCTGGCTTAGCGCTTTCGGAGCACTTTTGCGCCATTTTCATAGCCTATGTCACTCTCCATTTTGTGTTATTTAGTGTATGCAAATTATTTGTAATGAAAAGTTTGAAATAATTATATTATTTCTATCATTAGTGAAGAATGAAATGGTACTTATGAATAATCCCTTCACTTCCTTTTCTAGAAGCTTGCAAGACATTTTATTATTATTATTAATCCATTTTCAGGGGCGTCATGTTTTAAACAATATGACTTTTTTGTAAGATGATTACCATATTAAGTATTTTATGGATTTTTTTTTAAAGATGATTATTAAAAAACATAAGAAATTACCTAATACCTAAACGATTGTAATTAAATAAAATTTAATATAACTGCAATAAACAAAATAAAAAACATGAAAGAATACTAGCTTTGAACATATTTTGAGATTTCACTGCCATTGTGTCTCCATTCACACATAAAGTTTCACATGCCCATTAGCACACAGTTTTCACACGCACTCGTGTAATTTTGAAAATACCCCACTGCGTGTTCTTCTGTCACTAGTAAGTCCAAATTTTAATCATTTTTGCAAAAAGGTTAGAAAAAAATTAACCAACAGCTTAAACGAAAATGTTACTGTAAATCACATCAATGTTAACAGTCTACATTATAATATATGTAAAAAAAAATTCATTAAATGTTGTGAATGGCGTTTATAAAAAAAGTATTAAACTTAACATGAATTTGTATTCGATTTTCTAATATTTTTTAAACTTAACAAGTAACATGTTCAATAACATGATTTTGAGGAAAAAACAAAAATTCTTTGATGACCATGAAAATGTATAATTAACCAGAAAATCCCTGTCAGGCTCCCAGTGAAGGGATGATATGGGTATAAGTACTATGAAATCATTCTGCATTCTAAAAACAACAACTAATTGCTTCATTACGTCAAGCGTTGTTAGCCGAGAGGTCAGCGCAGCTGCCTTGCAAGCAAGCAGTTGGTTGCAGATGGTTGTTGCAGGTTCGCCTCGCAGCGGATGCTATGACATATATAAAAAAAAACTAATCACTTCATCATTGTATTATAATATGATTCATTGGTAACTTTCAATACCTGGAATAGATTACCAAAATCAAAATTTTATCTCTGATGTATAAAAAAACTCCAATGTTAATTTGAATAATTAAGACTCGAGCAAACTGTACAATACATAATTGAACTGCCCTTTAACTATGGCATCAGACAATTTTTATGATAAAAGAAGGATTATGTCTTCCTTCTTATATATAGGAATGTCTTATATATATACTCAGACCAGAAAGAATAAGTATTAAATTAATGATAATTTATTTTAAAGATATTTTAAATTGAGTGATATTATTAATGGACATGTCTGAGAGATTTCTCGATTTAAACATGTTAATACCAATTCAGATAATGAAAATATATAATTTTATAATATTTCAGTACTAAATATATATAATATGTTGAGATTAAGAGTCATGCTACTGTTACAATAGATAATTATAATATCCTCTAGCCACTTCGCCTAAGGCAAATAATTTTTACAATAAAAAGATGGACCATTCTTTTACTACAAAAATTGTTATATGGTGCTTGGGCTACAGGGTGTTTCAATTACCTATTATGATGACTGAGTCTTAGTCTCATATATATATATACACACACACAGTTTCCACAAAGTTACTTTCCAATTTTAAAATCTACAAAAAAAAAAAATTCATATAGAATTTTTATTGTATTTTGTGAATTACTTTTTTGGTCTAAAGTATACTCTATTTATAAATAGATATAAACAAAGTGAAGAATGGGGATATTTCCATGTAATAACTAGGTATATGTTTAACAATGCTGTTGCTAGGTAACTATCAATTACTTTTGAGAGCCATAAACTAAACTACTTTGCCCTAGTGCCAACAAGTTTTTTTTATCTTGAATTTAAGACAAAAAAAAAAACTATTGTTGGATACTAAAGAAAAGCTGGTACTTATATAGCTTGCCTGCTGGAAACTTGTCATCCATTTTTTTTTATATAATCCATTTTCAGGAGTTCGGAACACATAGCATAAACAATATGGCTGATTGTAAGTTATCGTATTCAATAATTGTTTTTATTTTATTTATTAAAATGATGAAGAAACACAAAAGTTCAAAGAGTCGTAGTTCAAAAAAAATTTTAATGTAATATTTTTTTTAAAAAACATTTAGTAGACTATAACAAACGTACAGACAGACATTACTTTGGACAAGCACGATCCTCTAATTTTGAAAATATTCCACTGAAACACAAAAATCCAAAGGATTGTGAGTAATATGTAAACACAATAAAGAAAATAAAAATAAAACATTAAGCAAAGTGTAACAAACATATAGGCAGATATCACTTTTCAGGCGAGCACTATCCCATAATTTTGAAAATATTTCACTGCATCTTGTTCTGCCGATGAAATATTCCAAATTTTAGTTATATTTACAATCCTGGCAATGAAATATTCCATATTTTAATCATATTTCCAAAAATGATATGGTAAAGAAGGAATGTTAAAAAAACCTATATGTGAATTAATATTAAAAAATATTACAATAATTTATCATGATATCTGTTAGTCTCATGTTAAGTGTTAACATTTTGACATCTTGTGAATGGAATTTATGACAGGGCTAATCCCAATTTTTTTAACAAATTACCTTCACAAATCTAAATTGAATGTTAATTTTAAAATTCAAAAACATTTTTTAATAAATTCCATTTAGAACATAATGTTCAAATGTTATGGTCAATACTTAACATGTGGCACTAGAATTGTCATTCTTTAAGCGTTCGGTAACCTGTGTGTAAAATTAGTTTTTAATTATTTTTTGCTCAGTCAGTTTTTAAATATGATTAAAATTTGGAATCTGCCATTGACAGAACAGGATGTCATGGAATATTTACGAATCTATAGAATAGTCCCTGCCTGAAAAGTCTATGATAATAGTCATGATATGACGCATTATGTATAGATGGAGATGCAATGACCATGTCACCTGCAATCATGTGAGCATATATCTTCAAAAAGGAATGTGGTTAGAAGGGTCAAAAATATTGTTTGTGAGAGTGCTCAGATTTATTTATAGCTGGAGTAATGAATTAATATCTATAGAATGGGGGAAAAGCAATTAGATATGTCTGACAAAATTTTGAATAACTGTGTGAAGTTTACATCTTCAGTCTTTTATCTAGGCCATTGGACAAAATTAGAGGCCTTAACAAAATAGTGGAAATGGATGAAAGTCTCTTCACAAAGAAAAAGTTGATAGGAGTTAGTACTTCCATAACAGTAGTTATTCAGTGGCTTATGCAGAGATCGGATGAATGCCCATAAGTCAAATGTCACAATGGATCTACTATCACTTCAGATTGTTCGAAGGGGAACAAACATGAGGAACTATGCCATACTGAATTTCAACATTTCAAAGTAAACCACAGATATAATTTTGTGAATCCAGACACTAAAAATGTTGAAGGTTGTGGGATTCTGCGAAATGGCGAAACAAAAAACACCAGGGAACTGCAAGACAACACATAAATTCTTACTTAGCTAAGTTTATGTGGTGTTAACTGCACAAAGATGACATATTTGTGGTAATGTTATCAGCTATTATTAATGTCTGTCCATCATCGTGAATAAATCAAGTTTGTTCTACTCTAATAAGTGCTGATTTTTTAAAAAAAATTTATTTATTAAAAAATTTCTGAATTACAACTTTTTGGACTTTTGTGTTTCTTTATCATTTTCATAAATAAAAAAAATTATTTATTGTGATAACTTGTAGTCAGCCATATTGTTTATACCATGTGTTGGAAGCCCTTGAAAATAGATTTAAAAAAAAAACAGATTACAAGCTTCCAGCAGGCAAAGTACGTAAGTACTGAAAAGCTATTTTCTGGAAATATACCCCCCCCTCGGCCATTTGTTTACATCATAATTATTCTATGAAAATATTTAACATATATTTACAAAGAACTATTTAGTTATATAAAAATAAACATTTAAAAGACATTGTTAAAGCAATAATTTTCTGTAGATACCTTTATGTACTTGAGTTAATATAGATATAATAAACACCTCCGAACTTCCCCATTCTTTTTAAATTCATATAAATAAAGATATAATAAAAGACAAATGACCCCCAAGATGAATTTCGTGCTGAACCAGCACTCATCAGTTGGCCCAGGTCACTATCTCTCATATATATCTTTATTATATGCAAAGTATTTATCTAGAGTAAATTGTTACATTTACTATTGTCAAACTTCCTCCACTCACAAACTTTGACACCATCCATTTCAGATAAATACACTAATGATTATTACTAATCATTTTCGAAACTAGAGATTATCTCTAGCACAGATATAAACTTCAAACCTCACTTCTCTGAGTGTCTGCAACTACATAAACTGTCTACTCTTCCAAATAATATCCTGTTACAATTACTTTTTAATGTAATATAGGATATATGAGCACAGACTTTCACACCACCCACCTCTCTCCACTCTATCTAATAACACTGAAACACCTAAACATATATATGCTGAAAAGATAAATAATCACCAATATACGTATTTCATGCTAAACCAGCAATCATCAGTTGGTCCAGACTATCATCTTTACACACATATATAGTATAAGTGCTCAGATGTATATTAAGATAGACTATCCTCATAGTTTAATGGACAGGCTTCAATCCACTCCACACTCCAACTCTTCAACCGTCCATCCAATTGAAAATCTGATGATTACTTTTTAAATAAAAGAATTAATTTATAACTAACTTATTAGCAGATGGCTAGATCTTAGTAATTTGTATCTATCATAAAGTTCATGAAATCTTTCATAATCCTTTAAACAAAAATTACATACATGTCTTGCATTGGTGGTCGAGAGGTCAGCACGATTGCCTTGCACTTGCAGGCAGTTGCCCGGGTTGCGGGTTCGCATCCCGGCCGATGCTATGACACTTAAAAAAAAATTACATACATATAAGTGATATTATAAATTAAATAAGTGAAATAAAATTTTAAAAAATAACGTGTATATAAATAAATAAATTATTAACTCCAAGGTCAAATAGAGTATTAAAAAAAATGGAAATAAAATTTATACTTGATCAGAACATAATCATATTTGTGCTTGATGTCTATAAAAAAGCATAATATATAATGTAAAAAATATATATAAATGAATAATGATTTTCAAAGTATATATGTTTTATTAATGAAATTGTTTTCAATAATGTACAAAACAACTTGCATTTAAACTTATTAAATAATTTAGTTGCGATTGAATCAAAACTATATTATACTATATAAGTAACATAGTGATTTGTGCTTCTATACCATATTTTTACATTAGTTCAATGATTTGTCATAAAGCATAGAAGTGTAGTCTGAAGAAAGTTGTTGGACAGTCGAAACTCATCTATTTTTGAAAGTTTGGATAAAATATTGTAATTGCATTGTATGTATTAAGGGCAGAGAAAAATGTTGGTTTGTTTGATTATTCCAGGGACATTGGATTTTATGGAATCATCATCATCAACCATTATCAATCCACTGAAGGATGAACCATCTCCAATCTTTAGCTTCTCTTCTCCACATCACCAATGCATACTTTCTTATTTCATCCATTCAACTCACGTCTCTTTCTGGGCCTTTTACAATCTTGTGGAATTCAGTTTAAGATTTCAATTGTCAATATATTATCATCTCTTCTAGCAATATGTCTGACCCAACTCCATTTCAGTCTTTTAATTTTTTCAATGAGGTCAATAACACCTGTTTGTTTTCTTACCCATATATTACATTTTTGATCTCTTGTTACTCCTAACATGCATCTCTCTATAATTCTTTGAGTGGGCTGAAGTCTCTGCATTGATCTTCTATTAAATGTCCAAGTCTCAGATTCATAAGTAAGAACTGGTAAAACACATTTATTAAAAACCTTTCTTTTCAAACACATAGGCATATTTCATTTTAATATCAAGTTATTTCTACCAAAAGCACTTTATGTTTAATTCTATGATTAATTTCATCCATTATGTTTCCATCTGTATTAATAATATGACCAAGGTATTTGTAACTGTTAACTTTTTCTAACTCATCATAATCAATCTTTATTTTCAAATTTTGAGAAAATCCATTAAATATTATTTTAGTCTTTTTAACATTTATCTTTAGTCTTACTTTCCTACATTCATCTGATAACTCCTGCAACATTTCCTGTAGCTCTAAAGCATTATTTGCAAAAACAACTACATAATCTGCAAAATCTAAATGACTTAAATAATCTCCATTTACTTTCACTCCTTTAGATTCCCATTTCAATCCACAAAATATTTCTTGCGGCACTGCTGCAAAATGTTTTGGAGATATGGAATCACCCTGTCTTACACCCTTCCCAATGTTAACTTTCCTAGTATCATTATATAATCTAATTGTTGCTGTTGCATTTTTATAAATATTCATTAAAATATGACAATATCCTGGATCTATACCTTGATGATTCAATGCTTTAATCCCTGAAGAAATGTTTATAGAATCAATGCCTTTTCATAATCTACAAATCCAAAGCATAATGGCAACTCATATTCATTTGTCCTTTCTATAACTTCTCTCAATACCTGGATATGATCTACTGTACTAAAACCACTTTTAAATTCAGCTTGTTCTCTTGGTTGGTAGAAATCCAATGTATTCTGTAGACGAGTTGTAATTATCTTGGTAAAAATTTTGTATAAAACTGATAAAAGGCTGATAGGTCTGTAATTTCTAATATCTTATTTATCACCTTTTTTAAATATTAATATTAACAATGCATTCTTCCAATCATCTGGTACATCTTTATCATTTAGATATTTGATATATAACTTTGCTAAAAAAATTCTATTTCTCCACCTGCTTTTTTTGATATATCAATTATAATTCCATCACTACCTGGAGCCTTTCCTTTCTTCATAAATTTAATTGCATGTCTCACTTCTTCATTTAAAATTCTGGGCAATTCAGAAGATACAATAGATGTAAGGAGGTACTTGTTCTTTATTACTATATAATTCTTGATAGAAGTCATCTACCCATTTCATGATGACATCTCTCTTTTTAGTAATATTTCCATCTTCTTTTCTTATTGCAGATATAAATTTCCTACCAATACCAAAATGTTGTTATATACTCTTGAGACTTTTAATCTCTTCTACAGCTTTCCTTGCTAGTTCACAATTATGTTTTCTTATATTTTCAACTCTTTTCCACACCATTTATCTAACTTAGCTATTTAAATCAAATTACCTTCAAAAAGACATTTAACAATAGTAATCTCTTCAGTGCAGTTTTGATAATCAAATGTGTTATTGAAAGTTCTCAGATAGTAATGCCAAAACAGTTCTCCAAACCAACTTCTGGTTTCATTGAAAAGCACCATGTCAATCAGCAGCCATCTTTTTCTCATATCAGCAGCCATCTTTTTTTCATATCAGCAGCCATATTTTTCTCATGCGCTATTTAAGCTGTCCAAAAGTTTCAAACATTCTTAAGATTTTGCAACAAATTCAACTTACTTATTTAGCTATATAGATTTGATCCTTAGCTAATAATAGTAGAGTTAAATGGCCTGTCAAAAGCTCATCATTATTAAAAAGAAAGATAATATCAAATAAAGGAGAATATCACTTACAGCTATGAACTGTAGTGGACTTTTCATTTCAGCAATATCTTTTTTTCATATGTCATAGCATCACCTGGGATGTGAACCTACACCCATCTGCAACCAACTATTTGCATGCAAGGTGGATGCGATGACCTCTCGGCTAACAATGCTTGATATCTTGGCAATTAATGAGTATAAGATAATTGTGCCTAAATGCATACAGTGACCAGTTTTTGATCTATATATTGGACTTCTGTAAAAAGAAGTTAATTTATCCATGCAATGCTTTGTTAGTTAAAGATCAATATTTTCTTTCATGAATGAAAAAATCTCTTTTTAAAACTTGATCAGGTCAATATTAGATTCAAATGTACATTCATTAAGAAATGTTGAGAAATAAAAAAGGTAATAAAACAGAGATTAATGATATAAGTAGAAGTACATCTTTCTATTAGAAAAGACTCACCAATAAAGATATATATGTGTATATTTTTCAAAAGTGTACATGTTCATATAGAAGAATTCTAAATAACAAATATAAAATCAGAAAGATACAAGTTACATATGAAGCATTTAAATTTGTTTCATTTTAAGATTAATTATTTAAACACATGTAATATGAAATAAATATTTAAAAAATCAGAATTGGATTAAATTACATGTATATTGTGAAGTTTATAGTTCTGAAGAAGAATGTTAGACGGTCGAAACAGCCATTTTTGAAAGGTTGAATACAATAAAAAATTGTATTTGTATTGGGTTAAATGCATAGAGTAGATTGTATTATTTGTATATTTAACTATTAATATATTTTTATTATCTAAACATAATCATTAAAACAAACAAAACAATCAGATTTTAATTATAAAGCTGTAAAATTAAGGTTCTCTCAAGATGTCCTTTGTGTGTCTTTGAAAACATGGTGAAGAATGATAACCATCATACTAAGTTGATGCATGTATACACAAGGTTTTGTAGTGAAATAGTGACTGTTTTTCTCTCCAAGTGGTTTGCAGTATCATTTTTGAATTGACACATTATGTAATGACATAGTTTAACAATTCACCTAAAAAAATTTAAATCAGTAACTTGACTGGATCACATATTATGACATGAAATGTTAACAGTATTTCATACCTTCATCCACAATGAGTACAATACCATAACTAAATTTTGTTTTAAATTGAGCAAAACTGCTACTAGAATGGTGTGAAGTAATAAATTGTAAGAATATTTTCCAACTGTTTTGCAAGATTTCATAAAGACGATTTTTATGGTATACAGCTAAATTACATGGCTATATAAATGTTAATTCAAAGATGTTGCTGCAGGCAGCTTGGAAAGACATCCAATCATCTTTTCATGTGTCAAAGCATCGACTGGGAAGTGAACCTGCAAACCCGGGACAACTGCTTATAAGGCAGCTGTGCTGACTACTCAACCACCAATGCTTGGAAAACACTTTGTTTCTAAAATAAGTTTATTATATATATTTTTAACAGAAAAGAAACTATAAAAAAATATAAATACTATATTTGCTTTTAAAATTATTATTATAAAAAAATAAACAGAAATTAATTAAAAATTTATAGTTAAATAGAAATATTTTATATGGAAATTATAAAATTGCCTTTATTTTATTTAAGAGTCGCTAGTACTCTTGATCTAGAGAAGTATTGCACTGCACCAAGATCTTAGGACCTAATGCAATCCTCCAGCAGCCATCTTTTACCTATTTAGTTCACTATAAAGCTAGATGCCCAATATGAAAACACTAACGTTTTCAATCCAAACTTATTAGGTAGTATAATCTGGTAATATTGGATAATTGGTATTAGATAAGAATTTTACGCACAAACCTTCTTGTATCTCTTGATTACTAAGATTTGCACTTAGTGGCGCTACTATCTGGAGAGTTTGCTATTGTTATTAATTTTATTTGCCTATTGCAAATTAATTTTTCAATTTTTTTTAAATACATTTTCTAACAATTCGTAATTACAAGATATCTAAAGGCCCAAACTTTTTTTGTACTTTAGAAAAATATGTAAAATAAATAAAAAAAACAATTAGAAAATTACCAGATTTAACGTATTTAAAGTAGCATATATCCAGATTTATAAATTGAGATGATAATTATACAATACAGAATTTAAAAGTAAAAGACAGACCATCAATCTGGAGGTATGGATTTTATAACACTAGTATCTGGTGTCCATTGATTACTCAGACTAACAGTAGATGGCTCTAGAATAGAATGAGAACTGCTCTTAGGAGCATGTGAGTGATATTATAGCACTATACCATCTGGGGTCCATTGATTACTCTGGCTGACAGTAGATGGCTCTAGAGTATGGTGAAGAGAACTGCTTTTGGAAGCATATGAGTGATATTATACAACTATATCACTGATTACTCAATATTGTAGTAGATTGCATTAGAATAAGCATACGGATAAATTACATGGAAGGTCATGTGATGTTAGTCGTAATATAGAATTACAAAAATGATATCAATATATATAAAAAAAACTGTAAAAAATAAAGAAACAAAGGACAGTTTACTAAATCATTAAAGTGAAGATTTATTGAAATTGAATCCAACATTCATAGAAATCATGAAAGATTCAACTAGCTATGATATTGAGCATGGTTAGTTTTTTTTTTTTTTTATGAATTATTTATTAGATACAGTCATCAATCTTGGCAATTCATATGAAGAGCATTTTTCCAGGAAGATTCATCTGCTTTTTCAAATTGTTTGAAAGATACACTTTTTATTCTGATGGTAGAATTTAATCACATGATTGTAGGTCACCTTGACCACTTCCTGAGCATTTTAATGGTTCTGACTAACACAAGACAATGTGAACCTAAATTATTTGTGCACCAAAAAAATATTCAAATATAAACTGATCGAGGAATAATAATAATTGAAAGGTATTATTGCTTTGAAATTTTGTAAGAAGTTTGAATGCCACAAGTAACAATAGATCTGGGCCATTTATGGCTTTTAAGCTCTTGACTCCATCAGCCTACCACTGTTCCAAATTATACAATTTCCATTTGTTCATCTTTCTTCCTGTCTGTGGTATTCTCAAAGATTTTTGCTGGTATTACAATCCAAAACATCAATACTTTTCCTACCTGTCAGTGTCCATCACTCCAATTTCAGCATCAAGTTAAGAACAGCTAGGCATATATTTACTGACCAATAATATATTAGATGGGCCGTTGATTGATTATGTACCATATATATATAAAATTGTAAGCTTATAAACCACAGCTATCTGAAATAAAATTTCTTAATTATATAATAAAAATAATGAATAGCAAAGAATTAAAAAAATGTCTTCTACACATTCCATGGAATTCCAAGAAGAAAAGATAAAGAATAATGATTCATAGAGAATGAAAAGTAATATTCCAACTTGGAAGACCAGTAAAACTTCAAAAATTCAAGCTTTTTCCCTATCATATTTTATATTTTATAACCCCTCCTTGAACATAGCTTAATGTGAATCAACAGAGAGGGGGGCAGCTAGAAGTTAGCAGACGTGGCCATTTGTTTCTACATCACTACATTAAAAAGTTCATGTTTGAGCTTTAATCAAGTAGCCCACAAACTCTAGATGTACATGGAACCATTTTGGTATATTGTGAAAGATTTACACAGTGTAACTTTAAAAAAGTTGGAGCAGAATAGTAAAGGAATTATTAGTATTTTTATAATATTTTCTTCTAGACTTAGAAGGGAAAAGATTCACAAAGAAGAATGTGTAGGAAATATCCGAACCAAATTCTCATTAAAAAAGAAAGCAGTCTACACTGAAAAGGACTCTACTGATACAAATTCATCATCATATGATCTCCATTCTTTTTGGTTATACAAGCTGTTTACACAGAGGCTAAACTCTTCATACAGTAGTGTTATCCAATGCAAGCCAGAGTACTCAATGGATGCAAGAAGGTTTGTGCATGAAATTCCTATCTAGTGCCTACTCATCCAATATCCCCAAACTAGTTTTAAGTACTAGATAGGGATTTTATGCACACACCTTCTTGCATCCATTGATTACTCTAGCTTGCACTGGTGGCGCTACTGTATGGAGAGTTTAGCCTCTGTGTAAACAAATTCATGTTGTTGTATTAGGAAAAAAACATTGGAAAATTATAACTGATGATGATTTGTTGTTATAGAACCACTTGTTTAAAAAAAAAACATCTCAATTTCATAAAATAGCGTCCATGCAGCATATATAATAGTACACTGATACATTACATAAATAAACAACTTACTAAATCTTCGACTGCAAGTTTATTTATTGACCTTTTTAAAAACTTTATTACAATCACTGCTAGTGAATTAAAATACAAAGATAAAAGATAATTACAAAAGAAATCGTTTATTTCATAATTTATTAAAACTTTGCTTTTTAATCGACTTAATGTTTTTCAAAGCTTTTTTTTTTAAAAAAAAAACAACAACATTCAATTTGTAAAATATTTTGGACAACCATTAGGTTTTAACATGAATCCATTAATGAGGAAGCGTTGCACCTCATTAAAACAATCAGGTTTCCAATTAATGAAAATTTCACTTTCATGCCTATAATTAGCTGCTTGATTGATAAAAAAGTTTCAAGCTATTTGAATTTATATGTTACACTTAAACGTGGAATATATATCTACATTGGCATCAGCATGGGATTTGGGCTTTCCATCATCAGATTTTCAATGGTATGGATGGCTGAAGAGTTGGAAGTTAGAGTGAATTGAAGCCTGTTCATTTAAGTATGAAGATTTGCTATCTTAATATAAACTGAGCACTGATTATATATATGTGTGGTAGATGATAATCTGGACCAACTGATGAGTGCTGGTTTAGCACAAAATACGTATATTGGTGATTGTTTATCTTTTCTACATGTATATGTTCATGTGTATCAGTTGTATGAGAAGGGTGCTTGAAAGTCTGAGTTCTAAACCCCTATATTTACTATTGTTTTACATAGCTATAATTTGTATTAAAATTTGCTTAATTTTCAAGTTTCCTACATCTATCCAATACATCTTATACAACTATTACATATGACCACATATATGTGAAAAAGATGTATTTTGTGCTGAACCAGCACTCATCATTTGGTCCAGATTACCATCTGCTACACATAAAAAATCAGTGCTCAGTTTATTTTAAGACAGCAAATTTTTAAACTTTAATGGACAAGCTTCAATATTCTACAGTCTCCAGCCATCCATTTCATTGAAATTCCAGGGATGGAATGCTCAAAGCCCTTGTTGATGCCAATATTATTGTCATACCCATGTTGAACTTAAGTCATTCTGATCCCTCACACATAGGATCTTAATATGTTCATTTAATTATACAGAAGTAAAACCAACACACATCTACAATGATTAGAATGAGTTTTATTAGGTCTTTCATTTTGCACTTGCAATGAAACTCTGATATTAATTCATTCAAATATTTCTCTCCCACATTTACCTTTTATTGAATTTATTATATTTTTTGTGTCTGTCTGTATATAATCTTGTAACTCAATTTCTTTCCTCTTCCCAATTTCCAATCTAATCTTGTGGAAAGAAATTAATTGTCACACATCAGCCATTAGATTAAATTTACACGCTCACAAACATCAATAAGTGTTTTAAAAGCATAAATGTAATACTTATGCTTAGAGTTTATTCTTATGCAAACTGACCTGATTGAACCATGCTTTAATCAGAACTTGAATTTATTAGGAATCTGATATTTCAATTGATGAAGTAACTTTACATGATTATGTTTTCCAGATGACAATATATTGCAAACAATTTTACAAAACAGTTTATGAAAAGTTAATACTTTTGATTTTATATAAGATTCAGTACTCTTTACAGAACAGTCATCCAGCAGTATTATATTATATCTAAATTTTATTCCAAATTTCTACAAATACAGAGAAGCTATGACCTATACCATAATTTTTTTCAAGCCTCTTCACGTCCAAAGTGTATAGATATTATAACTCACATTTTTGGTAAACAATGATTAGAATAGAATATGAATTGTTTATTGAACTGCAAGTATACAGTACTTTCAACACACACATATCTTACACAAACATTTTTATATGCATAGTATGCATATAAATCAAGATTATAGTATAACCAAAATTTTAAAAATAATATAAGACAGGCAAAGTCCATACAGTAATGCCACTCAGTGCAAGCCAGGGTAGTCAATGGATGCCAGAAGGCTTGTGCATAAAATCCCTAACTAGTCTGGGGATATTGGATGAGTAAGGCACTAGATAGGGATTTTGTGCACAAGCCTAGCATCCATTAATTACTCTGGCTTGTACTGAGTGGCACTATTGTATAGAAAGTTTTGCCTGTTTTAATAACAGTTATGAGCAATCATAATAAATTGTGATCATGTGATGTTTAATAGTAATATAGTTATTAATAATAACTTGAAGGAACATATTTATATATATTTTACTGAGTTGTGTCATCATTCATACATTCACTGAATCAGTAAGAATAAAAACTAACAACTGTATTTTTATTTTTTAAATTAAATAATGAAATGTCTGACTTTCATTGCTATTAAATAGTCATCTAGGAAATATTCTTTTTTTTAATAACCTTTTTCTCTTGTAAAAAACACAATAGTTCTCTTGTTAGCAAGAAATTAAAATCTGTAATTATTTTGAAATTTTAAAAGTTGTTTCAACTTTTACAACATTCTAAAATTTTGTAAAACTTTTAGCATTAACACAGATAATATTAATATCATTTATGTTTTTTATTACTTTTTACAATGCTTTTTACAACCCACTATTGAGTGTTTCGATTGCCCCATCAATCTTCTTCAGAACTTCTACTCCTAAGATTTGGAAGTAGAAGATCTGAAGAAGATTGCTAGGGCGATCAAAACCATCAATAGTGGGTTGTAAAAAGCATTGTAAAAAGTAATAAAAAACATAAATGATATTAATATTATATGAATTTGGCAATGCAATAATGAAGATAAAGTTACTCACAGATAATATTTTATTATGTAAAATACTGTACATAAAATTCAGAAAGGATAATAAAGAAATAATAAAATGTATGTGGTTTCAACATAAATTGAAATTTTTATGGAGTTCAGAGAAGGAAAAATAGTTGTCAAATATCATAAAATTTGCAAAATTTTAATAGTTATTTTGCTAATTTGTTTACATTTTTTGAATAATATATAATTGGAGTCATGTAGGTGGTTAGATACAGTCTAGTTCATGGCTCTACTGTATATAAAACTAAAAAATAGAAAATAATATATATGTATGGAAGAAAGTTTTGTAATATAATATTTTAAAATATAATAGGGTGGTCTTGGATTTCTTAACCATGTGGAGTGATTTAATATTTTAAATGGATGTTTTAGATGAAAATATTTAATGTATGGAGTTATCCATTTATAATTACCTTACTTAGAAAGCACTCAACCTAGAACAGTAGCTAAAATAAAATAATTTAATATATCAAGCACAAAGTTCTTCTTTTCAAAATAGTTCATAATATCCAAAATAGAAATAAAACAAATTAACTCCTTTTTAAAACTTGTTTTTTATATGATTATTACATGGGGGAAAAAATAAAATCCAACGTTTCAACTATTTTATATAGTCTTTTTCAAGACACACTAAAATAAAATAAAATATATATATAACAAATAACACATATTCCATAAAAATAAATAAATAAAAAAATACAAAATATATTCATAAGCAAAAATATACCTTATCTCACTCCCCTTTCCTATTACCAACAAACACAACTCAAAGAGAAACAATTTCCTTTTATTAAAAAAAAAATCTATATATATCGTTTAAAACATTTAATTAAAAAACCTATTTTCTTTTCGTTTATCTAATTAACATCCTATTTAATTCTGGTTTTATTTCATTAATGTATATACTTTCTTTTATCATCCTTTCATTATATGACTTAATAACAGTAGCTAATGAAAATCAACTGCCCCAGGCCCAGGGTTAAAATAAAACTGACAGGCTAATTGGATCACTTATATGCACTAATAAGTAAAAAATAAATTTTCTTCTCTTTTCACAGAATTCTATTAAAAATGTTAAAAGCTTCCTACTTTTATTTTTGGCCACATAATAATAAAAATATTGCAAAAGCTGTAGAAATTGTATTTTTTACTTTTTAGAATATTTTATACAAATTCCATTTATAGTAAATAATGTATACATTTTTCTCATAATGGTCAACATTTTAAAATTTCTTTACTAAATAATCTTTTATAAAAGTCATTCATAATTTTCTTTAGAATCTTATTTACTGATAAATACCAACTTATAAGTATATAGTCTATGCATTATAACAACTTTACCTTTTGGCAAGTAATAATAGTACTTTTATTTTAATACCTTGCCAATAATTCAAACATTATAATATAATATGAATACAATGTGAAGAGTTTCTTGTCTGCCAGTCATAACTATGATGGGTTCAAATCCAGGCTCCTTCACAAACAGGCTCATAATAATGGAACTAGACATCTGATATAGGAAAGTAAAAAATAATATTTTAATATTAGAAGGTGGGTTGTTAAAATCAATAGCAATTATCTGATTGCAGAAAACAAAGGCAAAATATAGGATGCCACATTCACTACTCATGATGAAGACACCGTATTCTTACAGATATTGAGTCCTTGGTTTAGTTCCATCATTAAATAAATTATAAATTAAAATCAACATTACAATTTTTTAAATTATCAAATACATTATCAATTACAGATAACTATTGGAAAGTTTATATGCAAGAGAATGCTGTTTGATATGCTAGAAAAATTAAAGAGGTGTCAAGTTTCCACTGACAAGCAAGTGTTGTTTGGTTGTTAGAACCCTTTTGCCTAGAACTTTATTTATAAAGGTACTTATGTATTAGACCTGCTGTGAAATATTACATATGCATTAGTCTGGTGATAACTTTCTAACCTTGCAATCTCATAAAATAACATCTGCATGGGATCTTCTGACAAACTTAATCCATCAATTGATAAATGACAAATAGTAACTTTATTTAGAACAAATTGATGACTTATAAACTTTATTTAATGGAAACAAACAAATATGTATTTATGTTTTGAAGCAAATCAAGTTATTTACAAAAATGACAAGAACTAACCTTATTCCGTACAAAATAGCAGCCTATAACTTTATTTATTAGAAATAAACGAACACGTATTTATATTTTTTTGGTGAGAAATGATGTTACATCAACTAATTTTTTAGGAATATACACTTATTTCAATAAAAAAGTAAATCAAAAGATTTTTTTTTTCAATCACTGGGGTGAAACTTCATTAAACCATTTTTTATCAACTGATATTGGCTTTTTTTATTAGTCTTGATCTAAGTATGCTAACTTCTTTTTTGAAGTACTAAAATTTCTTTCCACTTCTTACTTGCATTGATAAATTATATATATACCATATACTCCTTAATTCAGTTGATAAAAAATGGTGTATTGAAGTTTAAAAGAATTCTGATGATGACTGCAGGGCAGCTGAAACTGTAAACAAGAGGAAATAAATCATATGTTAAAATTGCATTGTAAAGTGTGAATTAAGGAGTATGTGGTATATATATATATATATAATTTATTAATGCAAATAAGGAGAAGTGGAAAGAAATTTTAATCACTGGGGTGGATTGAAGTTTTTATGTCCTGTAAAATGCAAATGAAAACATAGCTATGATTTACATGAAAATGTTCATATTCTGACAGATTACAAGGCATCACTTTTGTGGAATTTTTCTTAGAATGACATGCTCCACACATACAAATCTCTCAGATTGTTATTCCAGCGTATGACTATCTTTTGAAAATAGTGGACTGCTTTCTTCTCGGTTGTGGGCAGTTCCCAAATTTTAATCATTTCATTGCGTAAAAAGGTTATTCAAAAAATTCATTTGATAGAATAAAGCTGGACAGTAAATTATGTATACATCTTACTTTTGCCAGATGGTTGATTAATCATTCCAGCAGTCTTTCATGACAACACAACATACTTTGAATCATAAAATTATAAGTGAAACCAACATTTTGAGTAACAACTTTCTCTTGATCAGAATATTATCTAATATTTATGTAAAAAAAGTAATTATTTTCATTTTTAAAAAATTATACTGTGTTTAATTCAATCCTTATTTAGATATTTGTTTGTGCCAATGACTTTCATCGCAGCAGGTCTAATACTTAAGTACCCATAAATATTTAAGGCTCTGCTTATCAGACAATCCATTTTTGTGGGATAAAGTCTGTCATATCTAAAAATGAAACACAAACTCTTATATATATATATATTAAAATGATAGTTTCAGACAGTGGAAGTAAGCATAGTTCATATCATAACTGTGTATGTAAGTCATATGTATAAAATAAATAAATAAATATATATATATTTGATTTGAAATCGATTTACAAATTCATTATAATTAAACAGAGTAGATGAATAATCTTAGAAGTAATCAATTAATGAAAGTAATGATTATATAGATGTGTTTTAGATATATATGTGAGTAAAAGTGTCACAAACACAATAAAACCTTTGTAGTATTTAGCTCTAAATGAATAATTAATATGATAAATTATTCATAAAATAAAATTAGGAATATCCATTACAAGAAACAAGATTTTAGTTTAAGAAAAAAAAATTTAACAATCTATTTAAATAATTAAATTGTAAAGACATCTAAAGAAAATTGTAATTAATTGTAAACAACATAAGCTCTAGAAATAATTTTTAATTCTTAAATATTTTTCAAATTTTATTTGAAAAACAGATTATAAGCTAAATGTGGCTACTAAGGAATTGTTAAGATAATTATATCTTCTGTATTTGGATTTAAGCCAATAAACATCACATTGACACCATTTCTTATGCTTGTACTATTTTCATGCATGTACATTTTTTTTCAGGACCAACAAACATAGTGATGCTCTTTATCTATCCGACGGTCATCTTTAACCAATCATTTTTACTATTTTCCAACCAATGACTTATTTCCTTGAAGGCATATCAAACTAATCTTGCGATCTTTAACGTGTTGGTTCCATGTGATCTGCAGACAAATTTTGGTGATTGCATTTGTCTGCAAATCACTTGGAGACGTTATCTTAATGATCGGAAGATCAGACTGATATGGCTTCAGGGTAATACGTCATTGGTTGGAAAATACTAAAGAACCGATTGTTCAATGCTTAAGGGTTGATTATTATCACCAACAACTTAATTAAATATCATCACATGGATTTTAGTTCACATATGAACCTTTTCTCTTTTACAACATTATGATCAAATAATTTACTGGAAAATGATTATAAGAATTTTACTTATTATCACTGCCTAAGAATGTTGAAAAAAGTAACATTATATATAGAGAGAGAAACCAGAAAAGGAGAGTTTATATATAAAAAGAAATAAATATATTCTGAATAGAATAAATTATGTTAAATACTATATTTTAAGTAAGGAATAAATTTGTAGGGAAAGGTATTGTTTTAAAGTAATTATTTAAGAGGTATAAGAAAGGAAGA
Source organism: Epiperipatus broadwayi (assembly GCA_028023455.1). Lineage (NCBI taxonomy): Eukaryota > Metazoa > Onychophora > Udeonychophora > Euonychophora > Peripatidae > Epiperipatus > Epiperipatus broadwayi. Next base: position 2,470,858 of record JAQFVV010000119.1, on the reverse strand, counting down.
GAAAATTTTTTTGTGATTTATTTAAAAGAAGCAATGTATTAGTAAAAAAGGGAAAAAGTTTGAGGAGAATAAGAAACAAGTAAGTGTAATATATATATAATTAATAAAAAAACAAATTATAAATTTTGTAACTCGCTTATTTATATAGAAAGTAGGTTGAAGTAAAGAAGGGTTCCCCTCTTTTCTTTCAATGCGTAAGCTTGTGGTTAAGACCTGTAGAGGTCCCTACCTTCGCATTTTCAACTGCACATGCTTTAGGCTTATTACCTTAGTAAATATATAATGTATGTATAAAAAAGATGAATTGATAAATGAAAGAAAAATGTTATTGTTTTTTATAATAAGGATAGATGCATTTTTATATATTTTTTATTTTTAATTGTATTGATAATTAAAAAGATGTAAATATGTATTTTGTAGATCCTTGAAAATGACTACAGATAAAGTGGTTGAAACGTTCGATGTTTTGTAAACAAGTAAATATATGGTCTTGGAAAAAATAAAGTTTTTGGAAAGAAAAAAAGGAGTGTATATATTTTTTGATTGGATCTAGTGGAAAAGAACATTATATGATTATAAGAAATGAAATTTTATTAACTGTATTGTTTTTACAGTACATTAACTTTAATATTCTTTAATGTTTTATAATCTATTATTAATTTGTTGTGAAAATTGGATCTTCAATAGATGCATAAAAAGTCATTATAGTTTACTACAAATAAAAAGTTAATCAAGAAAGAGTCAACATTTTACTTTTCTTTAATGGGTTTTTTTTAATTAAGAAAATAGTTCATTCTCTTTTATTGCTAAGTTAATTTGATTTTGGTAAATGTAATATTTTCCGATTTTGGGATATTTAAAAACAAGCAATATGTTTAACATATAATTAAATCATAAAAAAATATTAAACATCATAACGGCAAATAAATAATAACAATTGATGATTTCAAATACTTAAACATACTTAATTTCAAATTAAAGTGAATAGAATTAATTTTGAATAATTTAATAAAAGACACTGTTATAAGATATAAAAAAATAGGGAAAGATATATTTTAAACCAAGGATTTTCATTCTGGATTAAAATAGAAAAGAGACAGACTTTATTTAAATAATTACAAAAAAAGTACAAGTTATCAAAAACAATATAACAAACATTTTATTAGGTAAATCCTGGATGTATTGATATATATATATATACATATATATATATATGTGTGTGTGTGTATTCATGTGCAATGTTGCATGAGGTTCCAAATAAGTATATAAGATATCTGACAATTAAATTTATGAACTCATCCTAGAAAAAGTTATACATACCCCATTGTTGAATATCACTACAGTCACCTTTGAAATACTCTTCTTGGAACCACCATTATGATGACCAAGTAGAAAAGAGGAAAGACTGCCAGCTGCCTGACATCTAACCTGGATCCTCTGATGAATCTGATTAAGCTATTTTGAAAAAAACTTTATTCAAAATAAAAATAAAACCTCAACTTCAAATAAACTTGAGGATAGGAAACTGATAAAAGTCTGTATAGTAACTTGTAAAAAGAAAGAAAAAAAATGAAATCAATTAATGCATGCCATCAAGGGAGAAATGTTAGCTTGTATCAAAGTCCATTCTTCAAAGTAATTTTGGAACTTTTTTTTGGAATAATCAGTAAAACTGTTGTTGTATTATTCTTGATGTTCTGAATGTCATCACAATATCGCCCTTTGGATATCTACTTTATTTTAAAGTAAAGAAAGAATTCATAGTATGCCAGAACAGGTGAATAGAGATGACATTTCAATACAGTTATTTGTTTATTGGCTAAAAACTCCTTCACGGACAGGGTCTGTTGCCAAGATTTTGAGTTAGGATTTTTAAAACTGTTTCTCCAGTGATGTTTACTCAGTTTTCTTTGCTTCTCATAGTAGTCATGTGACTATTTTGATACACAATTTGACAAATTTTTGCAATGTTTTCATCAATTCTGCTTGTTACTGGTCATCCTGACCTTTCTTTATCAGTGATGCTTTCTCCCCCCCCCCCACTAAAATGTTTACACTTTATGGCATTATTCTTATAAATTTGGACTTACATGTCTCTGATTTTGTTAAGTTTGGTAAAAAAATTAATGTTTGTTCACTGCTCTAATTGATGCTGTGGTCTTCTTACAACTTCTTACAAAAACATTCATCAGCCATAGTGAACCTTTCTCAGTAAAACACCATCAATGCCAGTATGAACATAACTGTGAGATATTGATATTCCAAAATTAAAAAATATTTCAAAGTTGTTTACATAGTGCTGCCAATGTAAGCACATTGTGGAAAATTCATGAACTTGATTGACAGGCCTTGTAAGCAACTATTGGCCATGGTGAAATGATGAAAATTAAAATAGTTTGGACATGTTGCAACTTGAAAAGAATATCATGCAATGGTATGGTGAATGGATTAAGAGGGAGAGGTTGGCCATGAAAGTCATTCATGAATAACATCAGATGATATTGACAATTTTAGAGACATAAGAAAGATAAGGAAGAGATCTATAAAGGTAATTCAGTGTTTCTCATTGATGAATTGATTGATCAAATAAATGATGAAGATGACCTTCATAAAACAGCAATATTTCTAACTGCATTCATTTAATCATTTTGATAAATAACTTTGGTCAATAATTTTTCTATTTTTTTAACATATAAGACCTTCATTACTTTTTGCAGTTTTTCACTTTTTAAATCTTAAAAATCCTTATCTTTTTGTTTGTAATATACAATGTTCAATATAGGCTACTTTATCTTCATGTTGTTCATTATTATATAGTTCTTTCTAAAGTTCTTAGTCACACTTCATAATATCAATCTTATTTTAGAATGTAACAACTTTTTCCATACAATATTGCCACCTAGTGCAAGCCATAGTAATCAATAGATGCTAAAAGATTAGTGCATCAAAATCCCTATTTAGTGCCTACTCATCCAATATCCCCCTACTAGTTTCTATCTTATGGCTTTCATCAGTGAAGTGTCTTGGATCTGAGAGCACGGAAGATGGCTGCTGGAGGGATGCATTAGATCCCAAAAATCTAGACAGTGCTTTCAGATCCAAGATTACTCATTGATGAAAGCAATAGCTAAAAACTAGTCTGAGGGTATTGGATAAATATGCATTAAATATGGATTTATTACTATAACCTGCACTATGTGACAATATTCTGTAGAGTCACTACTATGTTAATAGATTGTTTAAGCACAAAAAATAGTGGTAACATGATATTATAGTAGTTTAATACAAATCCTAGCCAAAGTATGTTAGTGACCATGATTATTAAAAAAACAAATACACCAAAATATAGAGATACTGAACTGGGTTTAGATCTGTATGGATATACAAGCAAATTAGCTTAAATTAATAACATTATTGTATTTTCATTTTGGGATCATAATTTTATAGTTAACTAAAAAGGTATAAGCTGGAGGAATACCTTAGGTTCAAAGATCTATGTGTGATCCTTTCACATTCAAGGCTTCTCACTGATGAAAACCATAATATAGAAACTAGTCTTGAGAAATTAGATGAGTAGGCATCAGATAGGAATTTTGATACACTAACCTTCTAGCATCCATGATTACTATAACTTAGACTAGATGGCAATATTGTATGGAGAAGGTTGGCAATCATGTGACATTTTAGGAAGGATCACTTTTGTTTATTACTGAAATAACTTATATTTTCTATTGTTGATATAATTTTATTTCTTTTAAAGTTTTTCTTGCCATATCCATTTTATACAATTACACTTTTTCTAAATAGTTTATTTTTAATTACTATGAAGTACCACTATGCACTATGTCAGTATATCCCAATTCTATTATATGCTATTAAAGCAAAATGTAAATAAACAAAAAACAAAAACATTAAGATTTGTAAATTTAATTATTTTTACAATAAGCTAACCATCATTTTTCCATCTCAAAGTGCCATATGTAATCACATTTATTAATTGTATTTAAATATTTAATTTATATAGCATAATGTTTTTTTATAAATTATAATAATAACTGTAGCTTGCTCCACTGCACATGTCCTTTACAGAGCGTTCGATCAGTAAAGCGCATATGCAGTGGAGTAAGCTATAGTTATTATTATAATTGTATTTATATATTAGACTATTTCCATCATGTAATATTAAATATTGAAAATCTTTAGAAAACTTAAACTTATTTTAAAATTCAATAATCAAGAATCTAAGGATCCAGATTTGATTCCCATGCTGCACTGACATAGTCATCCCAGCAACACCTGCAGAAGAAAGGAGAATAATACCTCTCAAAATGCTGTGCATATGGTAACATGTGTGCTATTACTAACAGTTGAATGTAATTGGAAAATTTAAATAAAATTTTTCTAAAGATATTCAATACTTCATATTAGATGATGGAAATAATAAATATTATCATCACAAATCTTCAAGAAAACACATTTATTAATGTTTTTTTAGGTTACATTGAAAGTTTATAGACTTTATATGTTCATGTTTCTTTTATTCTTTTTGAATTTTGATGTTGTACAATCTTTTATGAAATAAAATGTTTTCTAAACATAAAACTGAAAGTTTTATGAAATTTAAGAAAATTAATCAAATATCTTTTTTTTTTTGAGTGATAAAATGAAAGTTATCAATTTAGTAATGACTTGAAAACAAGAACTGTAATACAGTCTTAAAAATATCAAAACAACTAGAAAGACCATAATCTAATAATGGGAATGGTGTTATTTTTCTATAGGGGAAATAAAAGTTATTGAAGAAAAAATATATTGTCCAAAGCATGTTTAATTGTGATGAAAGTATGACACATGACCTCATTTTATATATATATAAACTAAAGTAAGTTATTTGTTGAATGAAGTTAATATATACACAATAACTATATATGCAAATGTGATCCTTCTTATTAATATGATCTTGATTATATTATAATTTTTATTTATATATGCATACTATATACAGAAAAATGTATGTGTTATATAGGTGTTTGTTGAAAAATACTGCACACTGATAATTTAGTAAAGAATATGTCTTCTATTGCAATCAAAGCTTATCAACAAAATTGGAACTACTATGAGTGATGCTTGGAACCAAAATATAGAAGATATCATGGCTCCATTATGCATTACTTTTTTCTTTTACATATTATCTCAATCTACTGTTGAATTGTTGTTTTTTGTTCTTGCTAACTGTATATCTCTTTTTAGCGAAAAAACATCTATTATTTTATAATTATTATTTTTTAAAATCTAAATATCTTCTAAATGTTAGAACTTTTAAAATGATTTGTATGTTCTAAAGTGTTTATGATGGTTATATATATAATCTATTGTGACTTTTATTCCTCTAATCTGGGGTCAGCACCTGCATTGACACTTACGTAAAGACTATACCACATTACTATCGGATTTTGTTTTATAGTCAGTACATCAATACTTACATTAATGCGGGATTTTTATTCGCCAATTAAGAGTAGCTAAACACCCATTTACTGATCACTAATTAGATATCTAGATGTGTTAGACTTTAAATTGAGTATTTGAACAAAATCCAAATATGTTTAGAAATCTTCAGCTATCTACAAACACTTCCAAGCTTTGCCAAGATTCATATCTTAGATTGTGGACATGGTGACTAGTCCCACACTATAATGTTTTCTGCTAGTTTCGTATCTGGATAATCACCCCCTATACTAAATCTATACATCAAATTACTATTGTAATAATTCATCTCTGGTCCTTCAATAACTTGACGCCAGTTGGATTTTTAAAAAGTAGGAGCAAGGGAGGTCAGCGTTTTTGTTTCTCTATATATTCCATAAGCCTTTCATTTCTAACACCATGACCGAATTTACTCCATGATTTTCATTTTTCAGGTCAAACATTTTTATTATTATTAATTTACACCCATTAATTTCTTTATAACAATGACAAAAAAATTCTACCTACATACATCCCCCCCCCCAAGATTTCCAAAAGAATTCTATAATACGCGCGAATGACGTCTATCAACTTCATGTTTATTTATGAATATAAATTAAATATATATATTTGGAAATAAATAATTAAAACTCGTCAAACAAATTCACAATTATTAATTTATTGGCAAATTTTTTAAATTTACTATTAATAGAAAATGCATATCGATCTCATTTCTAACCGCACAATAAATTAGTTGGATTAGTAGTAAAGGTCAAATAGTTTCTCAGTTCTGAAGGTGGTGAAAAAAGACAACTTCATTTTCTCAGCGGGAATCTTTCGACATAAATCTGGCTAATTACATATAGTTTAGAGATCGTAATGCAAAGAGTGAATTTATATAATTCTGTATAATCTGCAGAAAACTGCCGAACTTCATTCGGCAAGCAAAACGAAGAGATTAAAAGTAGCCTTCAACCGTCATAATTCAAATGATTTTTTAATTATTATTACTGTTTGTTTATTTGCTAGTCATAGCGATTATTTTTAACATTTTTTTTATTAAGTTTTTATAATTGTATTTACTCAACAACCTTTTAAACAACGCAAAAGACTGAATTCCTTTTGAACACACTCAGCAGATTGTATATAAAATCTCACGCCCTGCTCCAGCCTGTAGCTCGGTGTATTACGGGGGAATCTCGCACTAACAGATCAAAGAGATTCCCCCAGCACACGTATTTATATAATAAGGCTAAATTAAATCGTGAATACAAATCAAACTTTTTTGATCATGAGTTGGTTATGGAAAACATCTTTTCTCCATTGAATGTTAGAACAATATGTGCAGACAGGGACGATAGGAAAAGAAAATATAAGGAGGCTTGGGCTATTGCAAGGGATCCTCATTTTACTAATAGAAAATTTCTGCATCTTATTATTAAAAAAAATGGAACATCTAATTTACATACTGGGCCTTATATATTGGTCTTCTCCATTATATATATATATTTAACGGCGCAGTTTTATACAGCACTCTGATTCTGGCAACAATCTGTTGAAAACTAGCTCAGTGCTTTTAAGACTTATTTTAAACTTATTGTTATCTTTGCATATTGACTTGAACTGTACAAGTTTGGTAAAAAAAACAAAGATTGGAAGTGTTTTTTTTTAAAAAGGAATTTATCAGTTTATATTATATTTATATATAAAGCACCTTTATATGATAATTGGTAATGAAAATTGGCATAGCTAAAACATCATGGAGTCTATCCACAAATTTTTTTTGAGGCTTTTGTTAGATTTTTAAAATTGTAATTATTATTTTTCAATAGTAGCAAAATTCTGAAGAAGGCAGCTGGGTAATCAAAACTGTCAACTATTTTTGGAAGTGCAGAATAATAAATTATTGTATTTGCATTGTGTTAAGTACATAAAAGAGTGTGATAATACGGTTTGTTTATATTTTTAATATCAACACATCAATCAATTCTCAAGAGCATTTCTATTTTCTTTACTCTAGCGCCATCTATTGCAAGCTTGGATTATTTTTTACTAGATAGTGAAACATTTTAATCTCTATTGATAGACTATTTTTTAACTTTTGCTTTTATCAAGAAGATCAAATGATTAATGCACAACCATTTGGTACTTGATAACTCAAAGATACCATAGATGGTGTTAGATTAGAGAGAGGTGAAATATTCCTGTTAATATATTAATATTTTGAGAATCAATTGATGTTGTATTGGTATTAATATCCTTAGCCCAAAAAAACATTCTAGTTAGAGTGGGATTGAGCCTACTAAAAAGTACAATTTCTGAATCAGTATCAGATCTATATAGGTAGATGGGTTTGAATTCAAAGGTTATGGTTTTTAATAGTTATAAAGGAGTTAAAAGTGGTCAGATTCACAATTTTATTGATTCTATCTTTGAATTCCAAGTGCTCATCGATATAAATAAAAGCTAGAAACTGGTCTGAGATTAAATTATATTACCATCTGGTTATTTATGATTAATTCAAGTTTACAATATATGGGGCTGAAGTAAAAACAATAAGAAATACCACTTTAGATAGTTTTATAGTTAGGTGAAACACAGATAATAACGGCCTTTAAACAGACTTCTTCAATATTTCTTTTCAGAGTATATGAGAGAAACTATCACAATTCAACATTAACCTAACGCTTTATGGGTGAGGGTTTTTTCCTATCTTGTTTATATTCTAATACGAATTTACTGAGAAATAATTTGGTGCTTGATAAGTTAGCTACTAAAAAAAAAGTCCTAAAATTGTTTGGAATGGAAAAAAAGTCCAATTATTACTCGTTTTGAACATCAGATTATGAACTCGATAGACAAGTTCTCTAATCAGAATCGCACAATGTCCTTATTGCTGTACAATTATTACTAAAATTGAAGTAATATGATTAATAATTTTCACTTTTATTGTTAGCTAATTATTAATGCAAGATAACTTGGTTATTGTAAATAAAGTAACCAAATGATTCATTACTTATGAGGTCACCTGACTTTGATTGCTGGAAATGATAAACAGAACTTAAATTGAATACCTTTAGCTCTTGAGTGTACCATATTTACCATTTCACCAAACTGTTCAAGACAAAATTCATTTATATTTTTTTTTTTATTTATTTAGCAACTGTTTCTATGATGAACTTTTGTTGAATGTACACTTGTGATGCACTGTGACTTCTTTTGCAGAGTCAGAAATCTCTCAGCCACTATGCCCAGAGAAACCTGTTAGCCAGTTTACCTTCCCTTTCCATTCCCCATTCTAACTTTTTCCCATTTTCTCTATCCTGTTCATTATTTTCTTCATGTAGTATGCGCCATCCAGAGTAATCAATGGATGCAAGAAAGTTTATGCATAAAATCCCTATCTATTGCCTACTCATCTAGTATCCCCAGACTAGTTTCTAGCATGTGACTTTCATCAGTGAGAATGATAATGGTTATGGTTATTAAAGAACCAAAGACACCAAAATGTACAGATGCTGAACTGGATTCAGATCTATTTGACTATACAAATGATTGAGCTTGGATAGGAAACATTATGGTATCTTCATCTTGGGCTCCTAGCTTTATAGTTAATGAAAAAGGGAAAAGATGATTAGATCCTAAGATCTAGGTGCAGTACTCTCAGATCCAAGGCTCCTCACTGGTTAAAGCCACAAGCTAGAAACTATTCTGTAATATTGGATGAGTAGGCACTAGATAGGGATTTTATGCACAAATCTTCTTACGTCCATTGATTACTCTGACTTGCATTAAGTGACACTACTATTATGGAGAATTTTGCCTCTGTTTTAACAACTTTGTAAGCACAGGGAATGGATGTGATCGTATTTAATATTTTGGGAGAGCTTGCTGAGAATTGCATTGTTTTATTTCTCATATGTCAGAATCATTAATGAGTAGGTTTACAAAATTACTTATATTTAAGCCGTATCGATTTTTGAATCATTCAATCATCTGGTCAATTGTCAGTTCATCTCCAATTTTTTAATTCTAATTGTATTGACATTCTTATAATAATATATAAGTAATTACTTTGATAAACATATTATTTTAATATATACAGTATTTATATAATTTAGGCAAAAAAAAAAAAAAACTATCCTCCCAGCCAAATACTATGACTAGACAGCTATCCATGTAAATAAATGTTTTTATTGAACAGGAAATCATTCAAGAATGGGTGGGTACCCATTTTTTAAAAGCATTTTAAACATGGGGTTCTGTTTATTTAATGGATGGCCATTCCTTTTAAAAATTCACTGACGAGATGTGCTGTTGATTCATAGCATATAGGTGAAAGAATTGTTTTCTTCTATATAAATTACATATATATCTAAACCCATTATTTAATAATTATGCACTAAAATGCAGGATATGTTGAAGCTAAGTACAAAGTTGTAATAGTAATTGGCTGAGTGCTTTCGAAAAGTTTTATCTTTGCATAATTATAGAAGTAGGTTGTGCAAGCATGATAAAAAATATGACAAATATTTAAATATGTGCAAAGTGGATTAGAGAGTCCAGTTTTTGGAGTGAAAGAGAGAAGCATGCTTTCTTCTGGTTTATGGCAAAGATGTTGTTAGCTATAAGCCAGGCTTCCTTGATTTTACGTTTGCAATCATGGTGTTCTATGCAATGTATGTGATGGAAGCAGAAGACAGTTCAAATATATGCCCAGTGGATCTTTGGTGTTCTAAAAAGATGAAATTATATTCAGGTTTATTCAGAGCTCTTTTGTATAAGTAACAATGCTGAGAGACACGAGTGGAAAGTGATATGTGGGATTTGCCACAGTACATAGCACTGCAGTTGATTTGGGGGCATGGGATCTTGTACACTATGTGAAGAGTCTGATCAGAGGGTAGGCGATCTTTTGAATTGATGATGAATCTATTGGTAGAAAGTATAAATCCACTTAAATGCACTTCTTTTGATGCAATCTTCTAGGACAAATATTTATAATTATTTTGTAAATACTTTTTATTAGCTGTAAATTATTTTATTTTTTGTCCAGACATAAACTTTAAATTCGGGTGAAGAATAATGTCATTTCTTAAACTTCATCATGAAAATACATCTCCTGTTTTTTCTTGATGTATGGTATTTACAATATGTAATGAAACTTCTAAATTCACACACACCTTAACGTATAAAATGATTAGGAAACAATCATTAATATTTATTCTGGATGATCTCCATCAAAATGAGTTTTTCAAGTTCAGTTGTAGATGTTTATTAAGAATAAATACTAAACTATGATGACAGGACATGTGGGTAAAGTTACAGGTCAACTGATGATAGCAGATTCTGCCAGAAATGCATCTTGGGGATCCTTTGTTTTTAACATATATCTTTATCCATATGTTTTAAGGAGTGTGTTGAATTTAGAAGTTACATAATATATGCATACATGTTAATACAATTTCACAGATTAGCATGTTAAAGCTACATTTTCACTTGAAGTGAGGTCACGTATTGTAACAAATCAAATACATCAATCAATTCTGTTTATATGAACTATTTAATTTATCCCTTTGCTGTTGTTTGTATAATTAAAGTCACATAATATTTTGATACTTATTTATTTTCTTTAAATCTTATTATATGATTTATCACATTTTGCTTTAATCATTTTGTTGATTGTTGTATTTTGCTGTACACAATGTGTGCAATTAAATCCATATGCTATGTATATCCAATTATATCCATCTATATTCAGGAATATAGATTACTAAAACAGGCAAAACTCTCCATAAGTATTGCCACTCAGTGCAAGCCATAGTAATCAATGAATGCCAGAAGGCTTGTGCATAAAATTCCCACTCATACAATATCCTCAGACTAGTTTCTGGCTTGTGGCCTTCATTAGCGAGGAACCCTGGATCTGAGAGCACTACACCTAGATCTTAGAATCTAATGCAACCCTCCGGCAGCCACCTTTTATCTCTACTTAACTACAAAACTATGAGTCTTAAACTGAAACACTATATTTTCAATCCAAAATCATTCGCATATGTAGTCATATAGGTCTGAACTCAGTTCAGTACCTATACATTTTGGTGTCTTTGGTTCTTTAATAACCATAGCCACCACTATCCTATTAGGCAGGATTAGTTTTAAGCCAATAAACAACACAAGATCACCATTTCTTAAGCTTGCTTATAACTGTTATTAAAACAGGCAAAACTCTCCATACATATTGCCACTCAGTGCAAGCCAGAGTAATCAATCGATGCCAGAAGGCTTGTGAATAAAATCCACATCTAGTGCCTACTCATCCAATATCCCCAGACTGGTCTCTGGCTTGTGGCCTTCATCAGATTACATTGCTGAATATAGATGGATTTCATTGGTTAAATAGTTTGATTGTTTTGATAGCAAATGCCAAGTGCAGAAAACATTCAAATAATTGATTAAAATTATACATAATTTTTAAACAGGCAATGAGACAAACAAATAAGATATAAAAAGGTTTTTTTTCTTTAAAAAAAACAATATTTTTATCCATGTAAATAACAATAATTTTCCCGGCCTTCACTGATATAAGCACAGGTGTGAAAATATTACTGTGATAATTTACAAATAAAAATTACTGCCAAAGAATCATTTAAATAAATGTATAATTAATGCCTACTTTTTGTATCAATAATATTTGTCAGACTAAAAATGACTTTTTTTTTATGACAAATAGATTAGCATCGATTAAAAACAAGCAGATATTACTAGACATTGGTAGCATAAATTTAAGATGTGTAATTTAAAATTATCATTAACTTTTTGACAAAATTGTTTACAAACTTTAAAAAAACGTGTTATCATTGAAAATGCACATGTATATAAAATTTCACATAGATTGGAAATTTTGCCACTATAAACAATTATACATCAATCTAAAGTGCACAAGGTTATTAAATAGATCTTTGAAAGGAATTATAAACAAACAGAAACAATCTTATGGAAACATTATATGAAAAGACAAATAATAATTCTCCTAGCTAATGTTTAGCATTAAATCATTTTAAATAGAATCTGATGTTGCTGTACGAATCTAACTTTATTGCTGTGATATAAATAAAGTCATCTGGAAGATTCCACTTCATGAATAATATTTCTGTAGTATAATTTTCACTATACCACAAGGTAGGGAGTGTGATCATAAACATATGATCAATGACATATGAAAAAGATGTACGATCCCCAAGATGCCCATTTCATGCTGAATTAGCACTCAACAGTTGGCCCAGAACACAATCTCTTACATATATCTTTATCATTGTTCAGTATATATCGATAGCCTATTACTACAGTTTAACTGATATGTCAAACTTATTGAACTCACAACTTTGACACAAACCACATAATAGAAGTATCTCATTATTAATCATTCGTTACACTAAAGATTACCCACTTAATAAATGACATTTCTGTAATATACTTATTATTCATTAAGTAAATAATCTCTAGTCGATAAAATTTTTTAATACAGGATACACGATTGAGAGGTAGAAAGAATACAGAAATTTCTAGGTAAGTATAGATCTGATTTTTGTTTAAGTATTTTAAGAAAATGTGAAGGATTAAAACTTCCAACATCATCCTAAATTATTCAGTCATATTTTATATTTCATCCTATAAGTGCTTGAAAGTCTGTGCAGCATATATAGTGTGTTCCAGTGAACAGATAGCTATATGAAACACCATTTCTAAATCAATGCATGTGTTGTGTAGCAACATCGTTTAGGTATTACCCATAAAAATTCCAAGGCCTGTACCATATCTGAATTATGAGTTTTGTCCTGAAATGTAATTGTGTTTTGTACTTTAACAGACATTGGGTCAAATGCTAACATTAAATTTTGTTTTAAATTGGAAAAACTGTTACTGAAACATTTTAAATGATTCAAATTGTATATGGTCGTAAAGCCATAAATCGTAAGAATGTTTTCAAGTTAGATTTTGTGAAATAGAAAGAGCATTGAAGATACAAAAAACAATCACATTTCATATTGCAACTCATGATTCCAACATGCTAGCATCTATGTCCCTACATAACACATGTATCGATTTAGAGAGGGTGCTGCCGGGAGCACAAAGAGAAAACCAATCTCCTTATCATTGGGGTAAAGGACATTAAAGGCAACAAGGTAAAGTGTGCTAAATTGTTTTCTTTTTATGCTAAAAAATGTATGCTTATTTAAACGCAGAATATAAATAATCAATTAATAAAGTAGCGTAAACACTTCTCATGCAACTTTCATTTTTCTCATTTACTTATTTTACGCCTTATAGTTTTACATCTTGTAATTACTATTCTTATTCATTTCTTCTAATTTATTTAAGCCTAAATGCACGTGAAAATAAAATCTTTAACAGAATCTTATTTTATTCATAATCTTTCTAAATATTTATATGCATTTTCTATGCTGAATAATTAATTGTACAGTGGATTTGTGAATTACGCTGTTTTCCAAGCCGCTTGATAAACTGATGAGAATGGAATCCACATTGTTTATTATTAAACTGCATGTGTACAGCTATTTTCAACATGACATATACCAGCATATATTACAGATGCTTTTTATATATATACTTTGAAATATATAAATTAAAATAGCATAAACAAAATTTTAAAAAATAATATAATTATTAATAATGAATTGAGGTGATACATTTAAATATATTTTATTGAGTGTGTGTCCATTCATAATATTCATGGAAGCAATAAGAGAAAAAAAGCAATATTTTTCAACTAAATAGCAAAATGTCTGAATTTCATCACTATTATATAGTGTGGATGATATTTTTTTTTTCAATAATTTCTCTCTTACAGAAATATAATAGTGGTATTTTCATAAAGAAATTAGAATCTCTCTAATTTAACATTCTAAAATTTTGAGAAACTTTTAGTAATACACTCAGAAAATATTTTGTTATGCAAAATACTGCACATCAAATTCATAAAGGATAATAAAGGAGAAATAAAATGTATGCACTGTCAACATAAATAAATTTTTTTTTATTAACATGAAAAAATGGTACAATTTTTTTAAATGTGAAAACATACGATGTTTAACGAAGGAAAAATGACTGTTCAAATATCCTAAAATTTGTGAATTTTAATGAGTTTTATTTGTTTACTAACATTTTTCTTTGGATAGTATATAACTAAAGTTGTGTAAATAGATATAGTATGGTATGAAGTTCCACTATACACCGTATTTGATTGGTGGGTCAAAGGTTAACTAACATGAAATGCAAGTAGATTTTTAATGTTATTATTGACAATTACATTTTGAATTGTACTAAATATTTTAAGATGTACAAAATTGTATTACCATAAAGGAAGATAACCTTAACACTTTTTTAGTAATCCTGTCTCAATGAAAAGGTGAAGTTATCTCTCCAAGCTTCCTGATATACTACTTCTGAATTATATAGTGCCATAGTTTATCCATTCACCACAAAAACTTCAAGGTGCTAACATGTTTGGATTATGAGATAAAATGTGTTTCAATCTTCATAGATCATTTTCCATGCTCTCCCTCTCACCACATCTTGAAAAACACTTGAAAATGTTCTTGTGATGCATAGCTTGACTCCCATACACAGTTTGAATTATTTCAGATGTTTTTCAATAGCAGTTGGTCCAATTTAAAGCAAGATTTGATGTAAACATGTTACTCCATTATGGATTAAGAATATGAAACAATATTACATTTCATGTCATAACTTATGTTCTAGACACATAGACATCTTAAAACTTTTATGGAAATATCTAATCTATGTAGATAAATAACATGTATGTTGATTTAGAGATGGCACTGTAGGCTAGTTGAAGAGAAAACCAGTTAGAATAATCTTTTATTGATATATGCTATGTATATTCCAAGTTATTATTCATCAAAGTGAACTCCTAATATTATTATCCTCAAGATATCATATTCCTGATGACAAATCCTTATAGTAGATCTAAAAATCTGAGAATAAGTTTAATGTCATGACTCCTACTAATATATCCAATCTTAAAGCTAAAAATAATGTATATGCTATGTTCAAACTCACAACAGTTAATAACTCAAGAATACGAATCAAATAACATTGTAAATGGATCTTAGAAGACTCTCAGAGCACAGTATGCTGGAATTATTTAATTATTAAATTATTCTAACTCTGAATATAATCCCTCACAAAATATATAGAAATATTTACAGTATATATATACGTATAATTACTTTTACATTATAAGTATATATATATATAATTACTTTTACATTAAGTACAAACTCTTAGGCATAATAAACAAAAATGAAGACCAATGTTGATCTCTAAGTTTGGCTAGATCCCCCTTCAATGGGGATTGAACTGGGTATTACAGCCAGTCCAAGTTCTTCTTCGATTCTTCTTATTCCATATTGTAGATCTATGTCCCTGCTTCTGGTCAATCTATCTTTTTAATAGTTCTCTTCTATCATTCTTTGAAATCATTTACTGTTGCTATTTTTAATTAGTACTTCTTAGCAATACATTTTACTAATTAGTTTTCCATAATCTAATCACAGTTTATCTATTTGTACAGATTAATTAATTACCATTTGTAAGGATTAATTAAAATACCTTGTTTTTACTATCTCTACAGATTTATTAAAATGTTATACAATGAGCTCGCAAATAAGCTCTTACCAAGCTTTGAAGAATATCCTCAATCCATGACTGGTTTTTGCTATTGGCTTCCCCAGTGAGGTCCTAGGATATTCAAGCATTATATTAGATTATGTGCCATCTGAATTGATTTCTTTGTAGATTTTTTAAAATACATTGTTTTTACTATTTCTACAGATTAATTAAAGTACTTTTAGTTTTACTTTCCGAGTTATTAACATTTATGTGTGAGTGCATTTTGCCACATCACGCACTTTCGGTACCACCATGTGATTCCAATAAAACATCATTTTCACATTTTCAACTAAAGTTAAATAAGTTCGACTACATTTCCTAATAACACTCCCAATGTGATGCTGTAACACTTATTTTTGATAATAAATCTACTTTTCATGTCTGCTTAGTAAATTTTGATACAACTACCATATAATGTGTCATTAATGAAATTCCTCTCTGTAAATAATTATTAGCTTACCAAACACCAATACTCTTCACAAATTATAAGTTCTCACTTGAATACTATCATTATTGCTGTAAAAACACACTGAAATCTACAAAAAGACAAACGAATTCATCTAAATTACATATAATATATAATGTAATACTTTCTAAACCTATTTGTCAAATTGTCAAAAAGCTAGATAATTTCAGGAGTTCATAATAAGTTCAAGTATTGTAAGCACTGGATCTGAATTCAGTTCAATGATCTTATATTCAATTGCTGCATTAAATCACATAGGACTGTAGAAATAGTGGCCTAGACAAATTGAGGAATGTTAATTCAAAATGAAAAAATATTTGACTACACAACTTGTTTGTAATTTTGTTAGAAGTTAATTCACAGTATCTGCTTTCTTATTATTATAGGTTCAGTATTCACTTCAGCGAATAGGAACTGTGGATTCACTTTCTAACACGTTAATATTACACAGCATATCTTAACTGATTTTTCCTTTCATTGCAGCTATGTTACCCACTATAAACTTTAGTAACTAATAAAGGTCAGATGGTAGTTCTTAATAAATCCTTATCCAGAGCTGTCCTGTTCAGTACGACAAGGTTAGTTTCAAGTTTATGGCTTTCATCAGTGAAGACCTTCAGATCTTGGAACACAATGTACTTACATCTTTAGGATCTAATCCACCTTCCCTTCAACTGTTATCATTTACCTTTCTGTTTTATTATCAAACTATTGCCCAAACTGGAAAACATGTTTGCAATCTAAGCCATCTTGCTTGTACTGCCATATAAATCTGAAAACATTTTAGTATCTATATATTGTGGTATCCTTAGTTTTTTAACAACTATAGGTACCTCTATCCTGTGGGTAGGATTGGTATAAAACCAACAAAATATCACATGACTCTGGCTTACACCATAGCTATGTCACATGGTATGCTGCTGAATCAGAAATACATCAGCTGGATTCACATATCTTAATATTTATATATAATTGAAACTGCAGTAAGCAATGGACTTTTTTTTTACTCTTTTGAGTTTGTGATATTCCTTTTCTGTTTTATAATTCTGAAATCCCTATCTTATAGGTTACTATGCTGTAGCATATAGAAATAGAGTATATATTTTTTCCTATCATTGAATTTTATTTTTGTCTGCTCTTGATGGAAGTCATAGGCTAGAAATTGGAAGTTTTACACAAACAAAAAAAAAATAGAATTTTGTTTTTCATCTTTTTCTCCCTTCATTTCAATATTTTTATTGTACAGTATCAGACCCTTCAGACAGTAGGACCACCCAGTGCAAGCCATAGTAATCGATGGATGCTAGAAGGTTGTGCATAAAATCCCTATCTAATGCCTACTTATCCAATATCCACAGGCTAGTTTCTAGCTTGTGGCTTTCATCAGTGAGGAACTTTGGAGCTGAGAGCACTGCATCTAATTCTCCAGCCACATCATTTTATCTATTTGGTTAACTATAAAGCTGTGACCAGATATTCCGATTTTTCTGAATTTGTTTCTATTTTTGATTAGATGTCCCAGTGACCCCAAAATGTCTTTTTGAGACGGTTGTATGCCATGATTTTCAAATACTCATAATTATTCTGTCATATATAAATAATTCATTTCAAAAATAAGTTTCTTAGCCCTCTCTGTCCATTTCAGTTTCTACAATATTATAAAAACTTCAGACAAATTCCAACACCAAAACAAAGATCACTATTATGTCATATGGCTGGGTTCTCAGGCTAGACACACTCTTGCATCCAACCTTACCTTAGAGCATACACAGTTGGATATTTTTAGGCTAAACTTTGAATTGTGGTTGCACCTGCATTGATTGACAGCGTAGTTTTACTAGTTCTTTGTTGATATTCATTTTCTATAGTGATCAAATTAATAGGAATATTAACAACCCTAAACAATAGACAACATGCCAAAGAGGAAGTGTACTTACAATGATGAATATACACAGGAATGGAGTTTTATATTTAAAAAAAGGACACACTGCTGTAAAAATGATTGGTCATTATGTCCAGATTATTGAGCGAACCAGTCTGGTCACCCTAGTTCAGTATCTATACTTTTTGGTCTTTTGGGGTTTTTTAATAACCATAACCACCATTATCCTAGAAATAGGACTGGTATAAAATCACTGAAGCATCACATGATCACCATGTCCTATCTTGTCATAGAATAATAGTGTCTGTAGTTATTAAAAAAGCAAATGTTGAAATGGGTTCAGATTTCTATGACTCTAATTAGTTTGGATTGAAACCATTGTGTTTTCATCTTGGGTTTTTAGTTTTATAGTTAATTAAATAGGTGACTACTAGAGGATTGAATGACAAAGATCTAGGTGCAGTGCTCTCAGATCTAAAGCCCTTCACTGATGAAAGCCACAAGCTAGAAACTAGTCTAGGAATAGTGGATGAATAGGCATTAGTTAGGGATTTTATGCACAAACTTTCTAGCATCCATTGATTACTATGGCTTGCTCTGTGTAGCATTACTAAAATGGATAATAAGCTACTGTTTTAACAGCTGGTGTAAGCATAGGAAATGATGATCAAATGATCATTTTATTGTAATTGTAAAACCTCTCAGATTAGAGAACTACAATAAACTCAGTGTCAAGACATTGGCTAAGATTGTAAATAGTCAAAATAAGTCATCGATCACATGACCCAATTCTCTTAAGCTTATAAGATATAATCAATGAGGAGTGCCAATTCCTCAACAAGCTTTGTGATAAATGCTTAACCAGAGCCAGCATTTAAAATATGTCAGGACCCCCTCCCCCAACCTCTGACCATGGTTTCGTACTTTGGCACTCCTCAGAGAGGTGCTAGAGTAGGTTCAGACACTAGATCTAAAAATACCAACCCAAAGCCAGCATTTATCTATAAGTTATCTATTGAGAGGAAAATCTGAAATTTTCAGACACCTATATGTCTTCAAACCCAGCTATCCAACTCAAATAGCTATATGGGGCTGAGAATACGTTTGCACTTACATATTTCTGTTTGTTTTTATAATCGATATATTGCATTCTGTTAACATTTAGTTTTGTAATGACTAGCCACTACAAAGACCCTGCTATTTTATCGTATATAGCGAACAGACGCTTTTAATTCAAACAAACAAAAAATAGAAATGCCATATATATACAGTATTTTAAAATCTCTACTCTGTTAGGACACACATCTTTATATTTGACGTATAAATGATTACTAACGAAAATTATTTATTGCTGACAAAATTAAAGAATTTATTCTCATTTCCTTAAATATACTGAATTATTAAACTTATAACACAAAATTTCATGGTCAATCTGAACAAGTTTAATCCGAGCATTTCTTAATGACATGTACATATTTTTTCGCGCGCGCGCACACACACCTATAATTTCGTTTTCGTAATCTGTTAATGCAATTGTCGAAATAAAAACATCTTTGAAAAATGGTGAGTTCTTTTCGCGATTCGTTTATAAAACAAATAATAAACAAACTTATTTTATTTGCTTCGATGATTTTTATTTGTTGTTTATGCTAAAAAATCATAAATATTTTATTGAAATAATAAAGATATTAAACAGTAAATACAGTATTTAAGTTTCATTAAAGCGATTTAAAATTTATTGTGCAAGAAAATTTTAATCATAAATTTTATTTGTGGAAATTATTATATTATTTGACCATCCTCAATCATAATTCGGTTCCGCATTAGATCAATTACAGTACGGTATATTTTAACTCAAATACGATTGCCGCTAGAGGGCGGTAAAACAAAATTAATAAAGGAGAATACAGAATGGAGACGGTTTAATTTTTTTTATGTAAAAAAAAAAAAAACACTCGTGCGTGCGCATGTACACGTACAACCGCATACAAAAAATTATAGAAAGTAGCAATGAATAATTTTTCATTTCATTTACAATGTAAAAAAAATTAATGTTATTAAAGATAAAAATAACGATCAGATTATGACAATAAAAAATGCTATAATTTTTACATAACAACCAATGATAAGAGAATAAAGCTATAAAATATATATTTTATAATTACAGTATATACACATTTCAAGGTAAAAAATGTTAGTGATTTTAAATGTAAAGAAAAAAAAATAATTGGCAATATATACAATAAACTGATTTCATTGCGTTTTGAAATGGTTATAATTAATATTAACACGTAAACGAAAGCTGTTTCTCTTGAGAATACAATACTCTAGTTTACCATAAAATACATTTTCAGGTAATATCACTCATTTCACTTATCCAATCCACCGAACATGAGCACTTAGTCGATTCAATATTTTATCTTATAGAATAACAACAAACGAATGGAAATACAAATTACTATGTTCAATGTGTCTGTACCATATAGAACTCTATACTAATGTAGAACATATTTTAAATAATGTCATATCTCACCTTGACTTCGGAAGTGGACTAGTCCAGATTCCTTCCTTATCTGATTCGATTGAGTATTCATTGCCGCTAACCAATGGGTAAACATATAGATAAAACTCAGCTAATGGTTAGTATGGGCCAATTGATAATGATGCTCTCTGAATCCGATTGTTTCCAGTGAGTTTGGGGATCTGGCAATAAATAGTCAGCCTTTTTAGAGATGAGGAGAGAATGTCTATCTAACCTAAGCTATGGTATGCATTGAAACCACTGCTAACAGTGAGTGTTTCCCTTATAGCCGTTACACTCTAGGTCTATGCAGTGAGGCAAGTCCATGATAGGACTGGAAGCTGCCAAGACTGGAGTCGACTCGAGGCAAGCTGTCTAGTACAGCGGGAAGAGTTATTGAATAAATTCACAAGGTAGGCTCTTACATAGAGCTGGAAGTGAGTTAAGTCTCAGGCATCACAGGCCCTACATTGAGATTATATATGTGGCAGTATATTCATTGATATTATAAATTAAGTAAATATATCTAATCCTAATAAATCATATTAATTAAATTTTAGTGTTTGTATTTTTTGTTACTGTTAGTTTGAGTCTGCAATCCAGACCAAACACAACAGAATTGGCGCAGTCAAATAATAAATAAATACAGACATTTTATTTCTTCTTAATATTTGACCATAAATGTATAAGTTATTACACAAACATGAATTAAGGTATGGATTCAAAGGCCAAATGCCATTGATAACTATGAAATGCTAACCATGGTGTTAGAAGAATTAAGTAAAGACCTTGTTGTTTACCAGAAAACAATCTTTGTGATGTTTTCTATTCAAAAATAGTTAATTCTTCTTCAAATTAAGGTAACCACTTTCATTTGTAAATAGTCTCTTATCCAGAATCCAAATCTAGAATGGAGTTGCTTTTTTCCAGACTGCAGAATTTCCCAATTTATACTCAGGATTTATTAAGATCGCTAGAGAATTGGTCAATCCATTTCTATTATTGTTATTAAAGGAACTGACTTCTGGCAATCAAATTTATGGCATTCTGTCTATTCATCAAATTTTTAATCAGTATTTGGAAGCACTTTATGATTGCTTCATCCAGAACAGTTTAAAATGTTTCACTGTTGACTTAGTTGATGTCAATGTTATCAACATCCCAACTATTTGTCCAATATTTGTAAGCTATCAAGAAAATAGAAACCTTAGAGGAAGCTTAGTTTAGATTTCATTACAAAATGAGATGTAATCCATAGATTGTTATACACATCTCTAGCATCCCAGGTTTATCAAACAAACACTCACTGGATCTGAATTCATATGGCAGTAAAACAATATTGATCAGTAAATGGACATACAAGATTTCTTGCATCTACAATATTTGGTTCTAAGCTATGAGTATGGAATTTTTCAGATAGATGCAAACCATATTATTAATTGCATTTTAAGCACACATATAAGGTGTATGCATACCATACATACATGATAAAAATGTATAATTTATACATAGATATGTGTACACACTATATATGCATTGTTTAGTAAAAAAATATTTCTCATTAATTTTTAATTTTTCTTATAAGCTTTTAACTTGCTCCATTTTTTAAATCTGTTTGGAAAATCTTGATTCAAATTCCACCACTTGCTGATTTCTGATCAAGTTGAAACTTTGCATACATATATATCCCTGATGACATTTTATTGAGAATTTGCAAACAATTTTAGCACCAAAATTTGAATTTGTAGTTTTATACATAGTATTGAAGCTAGTAGTGTTTAACGATATTTATAATTTAAAACTGGATGATTCATTGAAAATGTACGTAATTTCAATCAATATTTTCAAAGTACAACATTTTACAAATACAATTTAAATAAATTCACTTCATCATTATATTTTGTGTGGCTTAATTAAATAAATATAAACTTAATTTTCTTAATGTAAATGCTATACTCCTGGGAGCGAAAATGAAAACAAACAAAAACTAGCAAACTGGAACTTCATCAACATACAACTAAAAAGTAGAAAATAAGTAATAGTTTTAAACAAAAGCTTTTATTCATATAAATGTATTTAAAAAAATAAAAAATACATTTTTTTCAATTTTCACAGTATTTTTGATATCGTGCAACCAAAAAAAAAAAAGCATGGAGTGATCATGTTCAAAAATGTTAGTCTATTTCTAAAAACGAGCACCCCACACTTTTATTTTTAATCACCCAGAAAGTAGTTGGTTGCAGACGGTTGTGGGTTCGCCTCCCATCCGATGCTATGACATATGGAAAAATATTGTGAAAGCTAACTTTTTTTTTTTTTTTTACTTTCAGTGCATTTATATGAATAAAATCTTTTTTTAAAAAAAATTTTGGATAACTGAAACCATTGATGGACGATGACTACCAATTATTTACTGAAGTTATATAGAAAATCCCAGTTAATTTGAATAAGACAAGAAATAATTGAAATGTGATACAATTCCCATTGAGAAAATCTAGCACTTTTATGTAAAGCTTTCTTTAATATCATGAGAAATAATTTGTATAATCCTTGTAGCTTTACGTTCAATCCATTTTTTTTTTTTGACAGATGCAGGGAGAGTTATTAGACTACTTAGAGAGCCAATTTGAAAAATAAGAAATAATATTATAGAATATTTTGTGGAATCTTTTTCTAAGCAGAAACCTTTGATGCACCATGACTTCTCCTTAAACGGAGTCAGGAATCTCTCAGCAACTATGCCCAGAGAAACCTGTTAGCCACGTTACCTTCCCTTTCTATTCTCCATCCTAAGTTTTCCCATAATCTGCTCCATACCTTTTCCACAACATAATATTTGTCAACTCTATGACCTTTATATCTAAATCCCTCTTATCTTTTCCCAAACCCAGCATAAAAACCAATAACCCACTTTCTGTATAATCACTTTGTTCATATTTATTCTTCCATAACTTTATTATTTATACTCTTTCTGCTTTCAAGCATTTACACTGAATTAACAGATGCCTTATGATTTCTATGCCTTCCTTACACAACTTGCAGACTAGATCACCCATATTTTTCCATTTATGTGTATATTCACTTGTTGCTAAAGACCCCATTCGAGCCTTGAACAATAAACTACTTTCCTTGCTATTATCATAAATTAACTGACTTCATTCTCAGACTATGGCGAACTCTATAGTCACTCTATCCAATTACTTAAGTTTCAACTCCTAAATTAGATAATAGTAACACTAATGTCTGATAACTAGCTTTGGGCTAATAGATCAATAAGGCTTGCCCAGCATATGTTATAAATTAAGGCAAAACAAAATAATGAACATAATTCAATATTTCTTGAACATGAGGTCTTGGGTCATACTTTAATCCAACTAATGTGAAAACAATTTGTGCTGAAAGAGATAAATGAAAATACAAGGAAGCATGGCAATTGCGAAAGATCCATATGCAATTAATAAAAAAAAGTCATGTGTTCCATTGTCAAAAAAATGGAATATTTAAATGTCATATATGTAACAAAGTACATTTATGTAAGGACGCAACTTTTTAACTGCGAAATAATAATTCAGTGCTATGTTTCTGGAAGTGTTCTGTAGAAAGCATCCTTAGCGCATTATAAATTTAAATTACACTTGTTTATAATGAGTTTATAAATATTATATAAGTATTTGTAGAAATGTTAAACACGAATATGCTATTATCCACAGTTTCACATATTCATTACAATTTAGCTTGGAATAAATTGCCGTTAACATAGAAGAAAAGGATCTACTTATATATAATTTTCTGTACTTAAACTATATGACTAGATATGACTGATTACCAAAATTTTATTCCTGGACCTTTATATAGATTCACCATAGTGATCATCATCAATTTGTATCCATTATTTGGATTTACAATCAATTATTCATTATTACAATCTTTAAAAAAATATTCAAAACTTTTTATTGAGACAATCACCATTTTGAAAATGGCAGTCATTTTGTAAAATTGATGACATCGTAGGATAGTGACTTCATTAAAGTAAAATCTTCCAAAAATAAAATGGTGATATTCATGCTAAAACAGTACTATGGACTTTGTTTATTATACACTATACAATATTATGTTTTAATTATAGAATTAAAATACAAAGTAATGTACTTTATTTAATTTTCATCCAGCATCTTTGAACAACAATTGATACTTTCTTTTGTGGCATATCTGAAATAAAGATTTTTTATCTTGAATGATTATAAAATAAAATAAAAATACTGGTTTTATTGAGCACAGTAAGTAATCAAAAACATGCTTTGATAATTACAATGAAAAAAAGTGTATTAATATTTAGTTCAATTAGTTTTAGATTAAAATTTTGATGAATGTTATTTTATAATTTTAATTACAAGTTATTTTGACAAAATATGATTTCATGTACTATTTAACTAATAATCAACTTTATATAATCAAAGATTACTAAACACAAATTTAAAATAACATTTATTTTTCCAATTTTAAGTCAGTAATCTTGTAATTTGTGACTTACTGAGGATAATAGCTGTTTTTCTCATAAATGTAGATTGGCAATTTTTTTTTTTTTTTACTTATTTACATACTTTATTAAAATTACAGCAATTAATTGTACTTTACATTTCTTTTATTTTGCTGTATTATGTAAAATAAAAAAAATTACGATTAAAAAAAAAAAAAATTTACAAGTGCAGCAAAAAAAAAATATGTCATTTTATTGGTTAGAAATTACACAAATAAAAACATTAATAATTAAACATTAAAAAATTTACATTGTGATAGTTTAATTTTTTTTTAAAAAAAATCTTAAAATATGTAGTTTTTTTTCCTTCATGCTTTATTTTAATTCAATGACTTGTGATTCAGAGAAATATTCTGCAGCTATGTAAGAAACAAAATGGCAGATCATCAATAGAAAAATCATAATTTTTTTTTTCTTTTAAAATTATAGTTGCCTAAATGTTTTTATATAGTATATTTACTATAGGTTAGTATTTTTTTAAAACAATATACTCAGAAAAAATTTAAGCTTTATTTTTTTAATCAAATATTTTTTTCATATATTTTGAATTTAAAATAAATTAATTTTTCCCCCTATAGGAACTTATTATA
Source organism: Epiperipatus broadwayi (assembly GCA_028023455.1). NCBI lineage: Eukaryota > Metazoa > Onychophora > Udeonychophora > Euonychophora > Peripatidae > Epiperipatus > Epiperipatus broadwayi. The sequence continues at coordinate 2,444,683 of JAQFVV010000119.1, read as the reverse complement.
GTTAACCTATTTTTTATGCAAAATTTTATTTCATGAAATATTTACCAATTGTCCTCACTAATGGTGTAAAGCTGTATAACCTGATATCCATTCAAAGGCATACATGTATCAGGGCACTGAAATAATAAGGCAAATTATTGGGATGTGTGATTCAAGTATTCTTATTTACAAAGTTCCTACAGCCATTATACACCCTGAATGTGGAAAGCAAGAATACATAACTATTTCATAATAGTTATCAACAATCACTCAAAAGATATATCTACTTTAGTTCTAGAAGGAAAAAAGGAGACAAAATAATAATATTAGCAATAAGTTTTGTGATGACTAAATAAAAATGTAAATCACAAATAAATCCACTTATATCACTTCTAGTTTTTTACTGTTACATTATGATATTGCTTTTTAAGTTTTTCTGCATCAAACTCTAATTGGTTAAAAAGACTTCAACAATTTGCCTAAATGTAATTCTACATTTCAGTCACATTTTCCATAGAAAAGAAAATGTTACTGCATGCCTCAAAACAGGAGTAGGGAACCTTTTTTCTGCCAAGAATCATTTGAATATTTATAACATCATTCACAGGCCATATAAAAATATTGATTTAAACATTATCCTGCTATATTTAACCAGAAATTTATTTAATTTATCTCTAATCATTAAGGTTGGGCAACCTTTTCAATTGGCAGACCGATTTCAACTTTCCCTTTTAAACAAGGACCATCAACTTTTTGTAAATTAAAAATAAAGTAACATCATTATTATTAATGACTATTTCGCATTCAATAGTAATTCTTCAAATTACCTTCTAACTATCCTTTGTGACATCTTTATATTCTCAAATTTCTTTTTATGCCGTGGACAGGTTAATTCTACAGCAGTTAGGTTGCAGTCATTTATGAACTCCTCTTCAGAAAATGGTTTTGAATTTTCTGCTTCTTTCTAAAAAAAATTACTTGCTTTCACAAAATTTTATTTTGTTTGTACTTTTTATGAAAAATATCAGCCACTTGATCGCATCTTCTTTCCAAGTTTTCTATTTTAATACTTCTTTCCCAACAATTTTGTTGTAATCAGAATGTTTTAATAAATAGTTCCTCTTAATATTGCATTCTTTATTAACTGAAATACTTTCTATATATATCAGTCACATTGATTTACTATTTCTTTCTATAAAAAAAAAAGTTAGTCCTTAGAAATACATGATTTTCTGGGTCAATTTTTTTATATCTTACCTGGTATAACCATCCTAAATAAAAAAAATTAAGTACAAAATAGAAATAATAAAATAAAATCAAATTTTATTTTTGATGGTATATGTTTGTCTGCAAAAATCACTATAAAAACAAACAAAATGTCCTTAACCTCATAGATTAAATTCATAGTCAGATAGACTACACAATATGGACAATTTCTAGAATATTGCAGCTCTGATAAAATGAACTAGAACTATTACATAGGTTGAAGAGAGAAAAAGATATAGCTGAGAAAATAAATATTTCATTTAACTCCTAATTTAATATTTGCATTACATGTGCATGTTCAAATAGAAGTTTTATACCGAGCCATTTTATATCCATTTTGAAAATGTCTTCATGAGTTGGATTGATAACTTTCAAGGATCAGAGTTGGTCAATGGGTCAGAGGTTCCCCATCCCTACTCTAGAAAATATACCAAATAATCTTTGATATGAATGGACTCTATCTCTTCCATGATATCCACAATCAAGTTTCAACGGTTCATTCATTTCATATACCCACTTCAGCAATGGTGAATTTTTCTATAGTGGATTCAATAACATCATATCTAGTTAGGTAAAGATGCTACTGATTTGTCTTATGATCTTGCTCTCATATATTTATTGAAGTGAATCACCCTTAAATGAAAATTTTCTAGTGCCTTTATATTACATCGATAAAAAATCTGGGTCTTACTTTCAGGTCATAAATTGTGCAAAATAACAAGCCTATATATATGAGATATAATTGTGTTCATGAAATCACTACGATAAAATATCCTAATTTTTAACTTGCTAAATATAGGAGCAGCATGTTAGAATCTGTGCTCCATAACAATATCCAAATCCTTTTCTAAAAAACAACATATTTAAACTGATTCACATTCTTAAAATAACTATCCAAGCTAGAAAACTGGTGAAGATATTTCTTCCATCGCTGGTTGATAAAGCACTTTGGTGTTTTTGAACCTTAGTAATTAAGTCAAACACTTTATTATATTGCATTCAAACATTATGCACATTGTATAGATCAATCTTTGAGTTGGCAAGAATTGCAAAATTGATGGCACCTCGTAGACTAAAAACGAAAAATGAAATTTTCGATTTAGCTTAGAAAATAATTAAATGGTTCACTGCTCGAGAATTCAAAAAAAGCTTGAGGACTGCAACAGACAGAGCCTTAGCCATGATTTATAAAACTCGGGCTGCACGACCATTCAACCACTGTACTAAACTATGTGGGCATATAATTAAATGGTTTTCACTTTGGAGTATGTATGAATATTTGGCACTTGAAATGACAGTGCCGGAGTTATAACCTTCATGGATCTAGAGCTTTAGAATCAGCTTTTCTACCACTGCACTAAGCCACATGGTGCAAAATGGTAACCAGATAGTTCATTGCTCGGGAGTGGGCTAGGGTCACAGTCCTTGGAACTTGTTTTCTAATATCTACCATTCTACGTTACAGCATGCATGGCAAAATAATCAAAAAGTATATTGCTTGAGGATTCATATAAAAAATCCATATAAAGTTAGAGTACTAGAAGTGGAACAATGAAGTTAGGTTCACAGCTCTAGAGCCTGCCATACCATGTCTGTTCAAACTACATAGGATAAAAAAAATAAAAGGTTCATTTCTCAGGAGTTCATAGGAAATTTGAGTATAGGAAATGTCAGAGATGGATCACAATCTATGGACCTTGGGCTCTAGAGTTTGTCACTCTATCATTGCTCCACGCCGTGCAGTCTTAAATTAGCTCAAAATAAAAACTTCATAATCAAAACTTATATCACATCTTAGCACCTGATTCAATAAACTTCCAAAAACCATTACTGTTAAAATGGAAACAGAATTAGTGCTAATACATATTCATATTTAATGCTAGTTTTCATTTTAAAGGCTGCATATTTTCCACTACTATTCTCTCATTAAATCATGTAATCACTGTTTAATATGAATAAATTTTGGCAGACAATTAATCCCGAGCAGTACAACAATCCGAGACAAAATAGTAACAAAAATTTTTCCATACAATACTGGGTACCCAATACTGCCTATAAGTTCTAGTAAGTAGCAAAAAAATTTTCCATACAATAGGGACATCTAGTATAGGTTCTAGTAATCAATAGATGATAGAAGGTTGTGCATTGCCTTCCTGTCCAATATTCTCAGACTAGTTTCTAGTTTATGGCTTTCATCAGTGAGGAACCTTGGATCTGGAAGCACTACACCCGAATCTTTAGATCTAACGTTGATGGTTTAGTAATACTGAATTAAATATAAAAAAAAAATGAAATGCATTATTTTATTTTGGAACTCTTCTTTAATCAAAATGTTTATAAAAATTCATATTATTATCAAGAAACTTATTTAAGAATAGTTAATTTTAAAATTTCCTTTTGAACTCAGACTTTCAAACACCCTTCAACTATCCATACTATCTCATACCACTGATACACATGATCACATACATGTAGAAAAGATAAATAATCACCAATATGCATATTTCATGCTAAACCAGCACTCATTAGTTGGCCCAGATTATCATCTCCCACACATATATATAATCAGTGCTCAGTTTATATTAAGATAGCAAATCCTCATACTTTAATGGACAGGCTTCAATCCACTCCAATGTCCAATTCTTCAGCCATCCATACCATTAAAAATCTAATGATGGAAAGCCCAAATCCCATGCAGATGCCAATATTATTGCCATGCCCATGTTAACTTCAAGTCACTATGACCCCTCATGTATAGGACCTTATCCATTTAAATACAAAGATGAGGGATGAGCAGGATGCAGGCTTAATGCGTAAATATTTGAAATACAGGCACTCTTTACATACCTGGGGCCTAATTGTAAATACAAGGGATTTGAACTCGACTTTTAAGCACCCTTTAACTATCCATACTATCTCATACCACTAATACACGTGACCACATACATGTAGAAAAGATAAATAATCACCAATATTTAAATGGATAAGGTCCTATACATGAGGGGTCAGAGTGACTTGAAGTCAACATGAGCATGTCAATAATATTGGCATCAGCATGGGATTTGGGCTTTCCATTATCAGATTTTCAATGGTATGGATGGCTGAAGAATTAGAGTGGATTAAAGCCTGTTCATTATAGTATGAGGATTTGTTATCTTAATATAAACTGAACACTGATTATATATATGTGTGGGAGATGATAATCTGGACCAATTGATGAGTGCTGGTTTAGCATGAAATACGAATATTGGTGATTATTTATCTTTTCCACATGTATGTAGTCATGTGTATCAGTGGTATATGATAGTATGGATAGTTGAATGATGCTTGAAAATCTGAGTTCAAATCCTTTATATTTACAATTAGGCTCCAGGTATGTGAAGAGTGCCTGTATTTCAAATATTTATATACCTAATTAGTGTAATACATAAACACCCATATACATCTATCTAAACATATATACCCTCAAATGTATTTGTAAATATATAATGTAAAAAGAATTGCGTTTCTTTGGTGTTCTAAACAACTTCTTAAAATATCTTATATTCAACATACAGTTCAAGTTTAAATCATTAAACGGATACAATTTTACGAAAAAAAAAAAGCTGTTAGTATATACTTTTCATTCCAGAATTTAAAGTTTTATATGCATAAAAAATATTTTATTATGATTTTATTTGGAAAAAAATGGATTAGAAAAGTTCATTTTAAAATCCTATAAAATCTAATATTAAATACTGTACATATATAAATATTTTCCATAAGAGGGCAGCACAATCAAATTCTTTAAATAAAGTCAAACCCAAAATACCTTTCTTCTTTTAAACATCTCTTCCCTTGGGCACTGTCAGGCAATTAAAAAATCAACTAATCAAGATTTCAAAATGTTCTTACTTGTCAACTAAAAGCGCGAGATAAATTTAAAAAAAACATAGCTAAGTCTAATTGTGGTTAAAGATATTCATTTTTCTAATTTTTTCGTAAAAATATTGAACTGTAATTGCTAATAAAAATTACCAAATTTGTTTGGAGAATTAATTGTATAAATTAAAAACAATTATTAATCGATGCATGGAATTTAATTATTTTGATAGTAATGTTTTTTTTTAACAGAGGGAAAATTTGTTTACATTTATTTTTATGCTTATCGTTATCACGTGTATTTTGACCATAGACAGGAAGTACACGTCATTTCCTCTTTTTTAAATTACCATCATATGGCCTTGCTTAGAGAAGGCTAGTTAGCCGCAAATCCTTTTTTTTCCTCAAACATTTAACCATCTAGTATAAGTCTTAGTAATCAACAAAATGTCAGATCAATAAAATGTCATATTGTAGCGCTTAACAAATCCCTATAAAGTATTGTCCTATCTAATGTCCCAGACAAGTTTCTAGCTTTTGCCTTTGATCCGTGAAGAGCTTTGAATTTTAGGATCTAATACTAGAAGTTGGCTTAGATTAAAAACATGATGTTTTTAAATTTGGGCTAGTCGCTGGAAAACAAAGAAGTAAAAGATGGCTAATAGAGGAAAAATACATAATACCCAAAAAGTCCAGGTGTGCTGCTGTAGAGATCCAAAGCTCCTCACTGATGAAAACCACAAGTTGAGAATATTGATTAGGACAGTACTGGATGGGGACTTTTTAAGCTCTACAATTTGATATCTATTGATTACTAAAACTTACACTAGATGGCACATATGTATTGAGAAAAAAAACCTCTTTTCTAATAATTTTTATATTGAGATCGACATAACTACTACCTGTTAACTCAGTCAGATCATCTACATTTTGTTTCATCTTCACAAAATCATTCAAATGATCTCTTTTAATATTTTTATCTATAAAAATTCACATCATTATTATTTGCCAAAAGACAAATAGGGTATCACATTTCAAATTTCTACAAAATCCTACCATTTGTGTTCTTCTTTGAAAATGCATAACTATTACCTTTCTCAAAGGAAAAAAACAAAACATAACCCCAGATTAAACAATGCAGGAACAAACTCTCTATTGTCTAACCATCTATTGATTTCTCAACTTTACAATGGCTGTCAGAAACTGGAGTGTCTTTCGACATATGGGTTCTATCCAAGTTTCTTTTTCCTTCTAAAAAGTTTTTATATTTGATTTTTCAGGTATTCATTTCAATTCATCTCCAACTATATTCTTCCAATTTATCTTTTCAAATTTTTCTCCAAACCTACATCTCTTAAAGTTTCCTGTTTTTCTTTATCCTATTTTTAACATCTTTATATGAAATTACACTCCCAGCAAAACACTTAAACAGTTTCAATTCTAACTTGCACTAAACAACCATTTTTCTCTAAGTTCGGCAATTTTTAACTTCTTTATTGCTTCTCAACTATTCAACAAAAACACTAACTTTGTTTTATACTTTTTCATTTCTCCACTTATCATTGGCAAATCTGACATAATAAATATAGATGAAATAAAAGTGAGAAGTAAATCTTTCTCAATACTGTATATTATTTTTAATAGAGCAGCTGCCCCAAATTGCTTAATGTCAACGGTTCCTGGATTGTCACATGACCACTATTTTCTATACTTACACAAGCTGTTAAAACAGTAACAAATTCCATACAGTAATGCCACCCTGTGCAAGCCTCGATAAATAATGGATGCAAGAAGGCTTATGCATAAAATCCATATCTAGTGCATACTCATCCAATATCACTAAATTAGTTTCTAACTTGTGGCTTTCATCAGTGAGCAGCTTTTGGATCTGAAAGCACTGCATCTAGATATTTACATCTCATGCAATCCTCCAGCAGTTACCTTTTATTTATTTAGTTAACTATAAAGCTACGAATCCCAAATGAAAACATGTTTTCAATCCAAACCCATTCACTTGTATATGCACTCAGATCAGAACCCAGTTGAATATCTATACATTTTGATGTCATTGGTTCTTTAATAACTATAGTCACCACCATCCCATGAGATTGAAACATTACCTATTTTCATTTTGGACTTGTGACTTTATAGTTAACTAAAACAAAAAAAGATGGCTGATGGAACGTTGCATTAGATTCTACAAACTAGGTGCAGAGCTCTCTGATCTTAGGCTCTTCATTAATGAAAGCCATAAGCTAAAAACTAGTCTAGTGATATTAGACGAGTAGACACTAGATAGGGGTCTTACGCACAAGCCTTCTTGCAACCATCAATTCTTTCAGAAATAAAATTGTTTTTATATATCAAAGTGTCCCAATGAAAAGGAGACTGGTTCTCTTTCCAAATATTCCCTTCTACCATGAAATCTAGCAAACCATTTGAAAACATTCTTGTAACTTGTGACTTTGCTGCCATACATAGTTTGCGCCATCTTAGATGTTTCAGTAGCGATTTCACCTGATTTAAAACAAATTAATATTAGCATGTTGTTCCATCGTAAGTTAAGGTATGAAACAAACTCACAATTTATGTCAAAACTCTTAATACAAACAATCGAAAGCATTGAAATTTTGGCAGGGTATAACTAAACTATGTTGTTAATAATATGTATTGGTTCAGAGATGGCCCTGCAAGCATCTTAGAGAATCAATTGACAGTAACCTTTTCACTAAGATGTATCTTAGATGGCAATCGATTCAACAGACGGTCATTAAACCCTATTTTCTTGGGTCTATCATAATATTAAGATGAGAATCCTGTTCTTGTATTAAGGGATTGCATAGGCATTTAATTCTCTTTGACCAATCCAGACTTCTACTTTGCAATTTCTTATTTGTACTACTTTCCTTAGCCACAGTAATGTTTATCCGGCAATCATTTTCAAGCTGTTATTAAATTGTTGTACATGTGATAACTTTTTCTAAATCTTTCTTAATTAACTTTGGTATATAATTATAATTTACATATTTAAATGCACGTAAAATAACTCCATAATCGTTTTCTTTTTAAATTTTATGTATTTTGATTTTCAAAATAAAATGCTCACCTATATATATATATATAATCTAAGAACACAAAACATAATTTACAAATTTTATTTTAAAAATTTCTACAATTAAAGGCTTTACTGTCAAACTATTTAGTATTGTATGCATGCATACACACACAGAATATCACATAAATCCATTATCATAGGTTTAACGTAGATTTTTACAAAGCTTGAAGTATCCGAGCAAGATATAATGATCTGAATATTAGTACTCGTAAGAACTGGAAAGATAAGTCAGCATAAAATTTAATATACAGTGACTGGATACAATGAACAGACTTAGAAAATTTGTGATTGGACAATGATAGACTTGTTAGAAAGTTTAAGCGAGTAGGATTGTATGTAATAAATGACTCGGTGGATCTTTGGGGAGATCAATTAATGATCATATAATGGGTATTATCCTTGTACACTGGAACAAAAGTCTCAATTCTATAAATACAAACTTTTGTTTTGACTCCACCTCCTCCTATAATGGTAAACAAAAGAAATACACTAATTACTAATTGTGGTAATGTTGTAAAACTATATTTACATATATTATCTTCCTTGAGTACATGAATATTCAAAGCATGATCTTTTTTACATTTATGGTTCATTTAAACTCCACATTACTCATTCATATTAATCTTTAAATAATATTTTCCATATGACAAACAGCCGAATGAAATGGCTTTAAACTTACATCTCACAAGGTTCAAAAATTAATTTAAATTTCATACTCGTTTTGCCAAATGGAAACATAAACACAGAGCAGAGTTTCAAAGTCTAGCTTCGAAGGTCTAGGAGATAATAAATAAAACTATATGAAATAAAGAATATGCTGTAACATTACGCATCTAATTACCTTTGTGACACTTAAACATCAAGAATGTTTTTTTTTTTTTACATTTTAAAAAAGATTATCTTCAGTAAACAATATAATATTATAATTTTTTGAGACGTTAATAAATTGAATGGACTTCAATAGCACTTTCAGAAAATCAGAAATATATTTCACGCCTAATAGTTCAGGAAACTGAAAAAAGTACTGATTGTTCTATTTGGTTTAAAAAATCTTGCGGATTATTGGGATGTGACTCGGAGTTCAGTTTCAAAAATTTATTGTCTGATAGAAGAAGTTTTAAAATTTTAGAAATTTGTACTAAATCAAATAAACAATGGTGTATATCCTTCATTTTGCATAAATGGCAGTGACAATGATTTGTAACATCGCTTAAATCTAATTTTCCATTGGTTGCAATAATATCTAATCGATGTTGAGCAATTGTGTACAAAAACAGGTAAAACTCATAGTAATTAATGCCAGCATCCAATTTCAAAAGCAGCTAAAATAAACAAAACCATGAGTTTAGATTTCAAAGTTAATAAGTAATTTATCTATCTAACTATTAATCTAATAAATTGTTAGATCGATTAATTTTTTCAATCTATAAAATCGTGAGTTTGTTACTTCAAAATTAATAACTAATTTATCTATTTAATTATTCACCTATTGAATGATTGGTCATTGATTAATTTATTAATCTACAAAACAATGAGGTTAGATTTCAAAAATTAATAATTAATTTATCTATTTAATTATTCATCTAGCATGTAATTAATAGATTGACTAATTTGTCAATTTACAAAATCACAAAATTTAGACTTCAGAATTGATAACTTATTTAACTATTAGTTTAATCAACAATTGGTAGATTGATTTGTCAAACTGCCTATCAATTATCTTTTTCAATCTGTGCATGATTATGTATAATAAAACACATTTTGTATAAATTTACTTATTGTGAAAATTGAAAAGATCAAATGTTATTTTATATAAATATCAAAAAATTGTAAATAGTCGTTTTTTGTTTAATGTGATAAATGTGTTTTTTTCAAAGTAAAAATCATTCTATATAATAAAAATGAAAATATTCAATAAAATAAAACATATTATAAACAACAACATAACTATGATATCAATGAAAATCAATTAATAACTAGTAAATTAGACTTAACGTTATATGAATAGAATGGTCTATTTCTATTAAGATCTTCCTAATCTAGTAATCAATTATTATATTATGAAATCGATTGAGAGATTTAAACATGCTTTCAAGAGTAATTCTACTTATTCTCCATTGACATCAATTCTAAAATTAAGTAATCATATGGATACTAGATGGCAGTGCTATTATATTCATTCCTAGAAAGAGTACAAATAATGACGTTGTGGAAAAATAAATATAAACAAAGTGATTATACAGAAAGTGGGTTATTGGTTTTTATGCTGGGTTTGGGAAAAGGGGATTTAGATATAAAAGCCAGTTGACAAAGATTAGGTTGTGGAAATGGGATGAAGCAGGATATGGGAAAACTTAGGGCAGGGAATAGATAGGGAAATTGGCTAACAGGTTTCTCTGGGCATAGTTGCTGGAAGATTCCCGACTCGGTATAAGAAGTCACAGTGCATCATATCACAACACAGACGTCAATATATTTATACAAAAGATGGGATGATTGTGTTAGGAGAATTGTTGAATGTTATAGTGGCAAGGAATGGGATAGAAGAATAGATGCATTAATAAAGAATAGGGAGTTGGAGAGACGGATAACTAGTATGGAGAATAAAAAGAGTTTAAATATATATGAAAGTAAACTGAATATTGGGTGCAAGTTAATTTATGATAATAGTAAAGGAAAGTAGTTTGTGGTTTAAGGTTCAAACAGGATCTTTAGCAACAAGGGAATAAACACATAAATGGAAAAATGTGGGTGATTTAGTCTGCATGTTGTGTAAGGAAGGCATAGAAAATGTTAGGCATCTATTAATTGAATGTACATTCTTGAAAGCAGAAAGGATACAAATAATGAAGTTGTGGAAGAATAAATATAAACAAAGTGATTATACAGAAAGTGGGCTTTTGGTTTTTATGCTGGGTTTGGGAAAAGATATGGAGAATTTAGATAAAAAGATCATGGAATTGACCAAGATTATGTTGTGGAAATATGGGAAAAACTTAGGGTGGGGAATGGAAAGGGAAGTTAAAGTGGCTAACAGGTTTCCCTGGGCATAGTGACTGAGAGATTCCTGACTCTGAATAAGGAGCAGTCACAGTGCATCACATCATATCATAGACTTGTTTCTCGTTTATGATCTTAGTCATGAATTTGGATTTAAAGCTGGAATAAATGCACTTACATGCTGAACAGCCACATTCAACTACTTTTTCTATTATCAAGATAATAAGCCAGAAATTAGTACGCAGATGTGATTTTAAAAATTTTTTTAAATGTCATAGCATCGGCGAGGACATGAACCCGCAACCTGGGCAACTGCCTGCAAGTGCAAGGCAGTTGCGCTGACCTCTCGATCACCAATGCAAGACAGACGCAGATGCGATTTAGTGTACGGATTACACAAGTTTACAATATATGGCTCTCTAGTAGAATGAAGAGAATCACTGAAGGATGAAAATCTCTCCAAGTTCAATCCATCTTCTCCAATCTCTAGCCCTTCTTCTCTACATCAAAATCATTTTGGTAATGATTCAACAATATATTTCATGACTGTATTATATAATCACTTTATTTGTGGTTAGTGTTTTGTACTATATCGTATTCAATTTTCTCAAATTTCTTATTGGCTATACCAACTGCAATGTAATCTTCTGATATTAATTGAGATTATAAGTCACAACTACCATGAAGATTAAATTAGCTGTTATCCTTTTTTGTTAACTGTTTGATGAACAATTCCTATCCCTGCTGGCATACATGATCCTTTGACCAATATTAAGTGACATTTTTAGTTAATTTCTGTGTTTTCAGAAACAACAGGAAAAATTAATAAAGTTACTCATTCCGGTTAACCAAATGATAGACAATTCCTATGCTGGCTGGCACATATTATCCCACAGGCAATGTCAATCAAAAGCGTTAGTCAGTTATTGTGTTTTAGAAACATTATGAAGATTAAAATAACTATTTCAGTTAACTATCTGACAAGAAACTCCTACATCAGCTGCAATGAGACTCCTTAGTTTTAATCACACATCCTTGCAAACATGCAAGCTGGGGTGTATTTTATAACAAAGCAGCAAAACTTTAGAAATAAGTAAAAAATCAGTCTAAAATAAACTACGCATGGGTGAAAATTAAGTTACATATGACAAAAATATATACATTTATTAACAAAAATTTATAAGATAAACAAACTATCATGAAAGCTTTTTTATTCTTGTTTCTGAAACTTGTCCAGATTCCTTTGTCACATTTTTGTCGAAATATCTTGATGTATAGTTTTGTATTGATGCCCATAAATGATTCGTGAGCTTTAACTATACACATTACTGAAACTTCCGGAAAACGAACAACAACAATTGTATGAAGTTAATTTGCTTAAATGTGAACTTTCTATAATCTCTGAGTACTTAAGGTTCTCGACTATAAGAAGATAAAAAGATTTAGTGGATATGAATACAAAGATCTGACTTTAGTGTAAGTTTCGGTATTATCTTATAGAGGATATCCTTTTTCAATCTCCTAAGACTGAAGAAATGAGATGCAGAAGCATTTAAGTTACTTTGTATAGACTAATTCTAATGCTAACTGCTGTTACGGTTATGACATCGATATTATTCTAGATGTTGACATAGAATGACCTCATAAAGAAAGCAGAAGGAAAATATGGTTTTCTTGTAGCACAGGGGATCATTGGACTTGAACTAATAACTCCAAGTGGTATCTAAGCAGTATCACCACATGAGAGCGTATTAAATAAACTTGGAAATCATCATTCATTTTACCAAACAGTGTATAGCATTTTAGCTAATCATTTTAACAATTATTTATTTTTTTAAATATGGTTTTCTTTGTGGTCTGTGCTTCTAAAGATATTTAGAGGTCATAAAGATTATATTTTAATGATGTTTTAAAGATATTTAGTTACAGTGGTTACTATACATTAGACATTTTTTGATGAATCCCAGATATATTGCATTTGCATGACTCCTACCAATTAGATCATGCATAAAATTTCATTAGGCTGCAGATAGTTTCTCATATATTGATGCGTACTTTAAAGATCTGTGAATGGCCTTTTGAAAATAGAGCGCTATTTCTTTTTAATTTTGATAGTTTTTTTGTCCTACTATGCATCTGTGCCATATATTCATTCACAGATAGGTTCAGGTTTCAAATACAAACCCACACAAAGAACATTAGATTTTTACCCCACCCAAATCTAACGGAATTTTTTTCATTTTTTTAAATATATATTAGTCGAAAGTTTTTATTTTTTTTATTGCATTATTACTTACATCTATTATAAATAACATCATTATACTTAGAAATACATAATCGAATTTTTTTTTAAAAGATGAACAAGGGATACTCTCTTACAGTAGTGCTATCTCAAGCAATTGTAAAAGACCTAAAAAAAGACTACATGTGAGATGGATAGATGACATACGGAAGTTTGCTAGTGTGATGTGTAGAAGGGATACAAGAAACTGGATTAATCTTGGAGAGACCATCCGCAGTGGATCAATAATAGTCGAAAATGATGATGATGAGTCAGTGATTACCAAGTACGATTCACAAGTTTGTATTTGTTTTTCTAAATTAATACATCTACTTAAAACTATTATGCTGTGAATTCATATTAAATAAACGAAAAACTTATTTTTTTGATAACTGTAATATCTTTATTCTAGATCCTATTCTGTAAGCATGAATAAATTTCCCAGACCAGTTGCTGGCTGAAGGTCCTCTTCACTGACAGGTAAGTACTATATCCATACAAGGACCATATTATGCTACCCAAGTTAAGAGTATAATTTTTTTCAAACACTCCAAGATTTTGAACCCAAGCTAACGTATTGTCTAACTATGCACTTCTTACAATATCTGCAATTATATATATATATAATAATAATAATAAATTTAATGCTAATAAACCATTAAAAAAATAGACTTTAAATCTGCAGAAGTACTTTCGGTTAATTTCTTAATCCTGCCTCAATTGCCATTAAATAAAAAAGAAATCAAAGTGGAAGCAAACGTCATCAATTCAAATCCCACGAATCCTGTATTTTAATGTTAGTAGCTTGTCTATTTATTAAATGCATTTTATTCCTATTTATAAAAATTGCCTTCTTAATTTTTCTTTTATTATGGTTTTTCTCTTCATGAAGAATTTTCACACTTTCAAAATCAAATTTACATTTATATTTACATGTTTTTTCGCGATCAAAAAAAACCAAAGCCAATAAACATCACATGATCACAATTTCTTATACTTGCTTATAACTGTTATTAAAACAAGCAAAACTCCTATACGTATTGCCACACACAGCAAGCTAGAGTAATCAGTGGATGGCAGAAGTTCTTGTGCATAAAATCCCCATCTAGTGCCTACTCATACAATATCTCCAGACTAGTTTCTGGCTTGTGGCCTTCGTCAGTGAGGAGCCTTGGATCTGAGAGCATTGCACCTAGATCTTAGGATCTAATGCAACCCTCCAGCATCCACCTTTTATCTCTAAACAAGTCTGGGGATAGTGACTTCCATTTGAATAATTTCATAGTAGATGAAGTAAAAAAATTAAAGCCTTCTAATAAATTCCAAAAATTTTGTTTACTACAGCAATAATAATTATAATGCAACTTAAAAATTTGAAAGTTAATATCAAAGCAAGTTTATGCCAATAATTTATTATATTAGGTATGATTTATTGAGTTTCTACACTATTTTTATATGGCCGTATACTATCTATATAAGTTACTACATTTAGTAGCAATCTCTTTTCAATCAATAATATACAATGTTATTTATAATTTTAAATGGGAATAGGAGCAGCTAATACTCATTCAGTTTTAAGGATTTAAATACCTATTGAGTATACAAGACAAGAAATTGGCCAGTTGGCAGATAACTGATGATGCTGTTCATATACGTGGGGGTGCAAAGAAAGTGTACGAATGCAAAGTTACAAATTACTAATTTTTTTAATACTTTTTCAAATCAAGAAATTATTGAAACTATAGATAATGGGCCTGAGGATACAGAGCGAATACTGCATATAACATATGGATATATTCCACAAATAAATCCATCATAGATATTGTAGAGCGATATTTTCTGATCTATTCTTCGAGAAAACCATGTCTGGCAATGCACACAGACACAGGCTCAAGGTCAAATGTGCCAATTTTCTACTCAAACAGATTGAATTATTTGATGATATTGATACTTGATTTAATACTATTGTTGTGACCATTAAAAATGCCTTAACCATATTCATATAATAACTAATATTAGAAGCATTTTAAATGTAAATCTAAGCTATTTTTTTAATATTAAACTAAAACAAAAAAAACTGTCAATATCCATCTATCCAAGGCCAAGCCAAATTGCACATGTCTCCAACATATTGACCATAAATGTTCACATCTGTACGATAAAGATCTCCACATGCATTAACATATTTCAAATAAGTGTAGACCAACTTTAAAAAAGTATTAATTAATTTTTAGAAGACTTCAACCAATTATGCTTCTACACTGTGGAAAATGATTTGGACAACATTTACAAAGTTCTTAGTCACTGAATGAGAAAACACCGCTAGATTCTAATCCAAGTTTCTAGCTATTATCTCTACTAAGAGAAATTATATTAGGTTCAGGAAAGACTGAAAGCGACTCAACCATAGTGTAATTTGTAGAAATGATTAGGCGATAAAATACTGTACCAATTAATTATCAGATATCTCAGTATAAAAACAGAAATTCAAAAAAATAAAATTACTTTCTTTGTTCATTAGGAGACAAACTCTGGTAGTTAATTCCAGGAAAGACGAAGTGATAATATCATAATTGGAAGAAAAAAAATATTTACAGCTCTGTGACATCTTAATAAACTGATTATATGCCAGAAGGATCAAATCTAGCATAATGATTATCAAGATTATCAAGCAACAGTGGATTTTTTAAATGATTTTCAGATTTTTATATATAATAAGTTTAAAAATGAAGACTACTTATGTTCCGTAGTCGAACTATTTATCTACAACATTATGCCTGAAATCTAATACTATTAGAGTATCAAAATGTATCGTAATTAAAAGAATGAGCTGCAATTAAAAAATTAAAAATAACCACTTATCTAATCAGCAAGTAAAAATGAACTAAACGACTGTTAATTTAGTCAAGCATTGGTAGCCGAGAGGTCAGCACAGCCGCCTTGCAAGCAAGCAGATGGTTGTCACAGGTTCGCTTCCGGGCTGATGCTGTGACATATGAAAAAAACAAAAAAAAACAACTGTTAATTTACAAACAAGTGAAGAATCAGAGCAAGTGATTAGTAATTGAGACATAACTGTCAAAGAGTCAGTTTCAAGGAGGTGAAAACTCGAGACTAAATCAATATTAATCTACCTCCTCTGCAATTAATTATCTCATCCAACTTCCAGAAAAAAACATTTAGGAATACTCAAATCACATAGTACGATGTGATTTGTAACTTTCCATCTAACCGAATTGTCTTTTATATAACAAGTAATCACAGATCGCATAACAATATCAATATTCAAAGAACCAATCAAAAGTCATACCTGTAATGTTCTTAGATGCTTAAGATCTTAATCTATGTCTCTGGTGTCTAAGGTTCTAACAATCTCACAAAGAATATCATACATATAAATTAGCAATTCTGTACTTTTAATTAGTTCAGAGGAAGATAAAAAGCTCTTTAAGAACTACTGAGATAAAGCCTGCCAAATCTCAACTTTATACTTACTTTTGGAAATACAAGTCCTAGTTTCTTAATTAGAATTACACACACACATATATATATAGAAGGAATTGAAATGGAAGTAATTGTATCCCATAATGAGTCAAGTGACATCAACAACTACACAAAGAGAAGTTATTGATGTTACATAACTCAATGGGAGGTGCATTTTTTTTCTATTTCAATTAATTTATTATTAAACCACTAAACATCACATGATCACTATCTCTTATACTAGCACAAAATTGTTATTAAACAAGGCAAACTCTCCATACAGTAGTGCCACCCTGTGCCAACCAGAGTAATCAAAGGATGCCAGAAGGCTTGTGCATAAAATCCCTATCTCCATTGATTACTCTGGTTGACATAGGGTGGCACTACTGTATGGAGAGTTTTGCCTTGTTTAATTTATTATTACATATATATGCTGTACCATAACTTGATCACTTATAAAACTTTAATTTATTTACTTATAGCTCTGTTACTCTGGCATTTATCCACTTCTTAATTCTAGTATGCATACTCCGTCTGTTTTTATATTCTATTTTAAAGCAAACAAAAATGTAATTTACAAAGTGATAACAACGACAATCTATATTATCTTTTACCTGACAGTGGTTATCAAAATCCTCCATATCTCTGCAGTCACTTAACTCCTTTTCTACTCGAACTAAAGAGTGTTTCAAAAACTCCCACATAATATCCACACTGCAACCATTGATCCAATTATGATTGATGGAAATTGTATCTTCCTATAATAGAAGTAACATGTGGGTGTTCTATATAGATTACAAGTTTAAATTTAAACAATTAGTATATTTTGTAATACAGACATTTCAAGATAATACATATAATATATTCATTTAAAGCGACTGCTTAAGCAGAAAAGGATCTTAAAACCTAATGATCAATTATCAGTTAATTTTATAAATGATGATTAAATCCACACTAAAAATCCACAATGACAGTATCATGGTAATCAAGTATACAGAAAAATATCTAGCAGACCAGGAAACTTATAAGAACATCATATAAACCTGTAGAAACCAATGCCATTCATAAATCATTCCATCCTTTCATCCATCTATCTACCTACTCTTACGCTTATAAGAACCATAACATAAACTTTCTGTAGAAGCCAATGTCATTCATAAATCATTCCATCCATCCATCTATCTACTCTTAAGCTTATAATAACCATAATATAAACCTATTCTAAAAGCCAATGCCATTCATAAATCATTTCATCCATCTATCTATCTACCTACTCTATTTTAATCTACTTTATCCAATTTATCTATTTAATTTAATCATCCATTCATCTACCTATTTGCCTGCTTGTCCATCCACCCACCCACCTACTTGCTTACTCACCTAAAATTTTTAATGGTAAATATATATAATAACAATTATTTAGTTTACAATATTATTTTTGGCTCGCATATTGTGCTTAATGTTATATTAATGAAATAAAAGTAAAAATATAAGAATAATATCTTCATGCTTTACAAACCAAAGATAAAATTTACAATATCCACACACACACACACACACATATATATATATATATATATGTAAATCATGTGAGAGAAAACCAATCTGTTAAATATGCTTTAATGGTATTAATTCGTTTGCATTTCCCCACCAATAAGTGTTTTCATTTGTTTTATCAGGCTCACAATAGAATTATGTTTCAAATTAAGCACAGTCAGTAGGTGTTGATTTATATAACAATAAGCTCTAAGCATACGTGATTCACCTATGCTTTTAAAGCACTTATTGACAGGGGAGTGCAAGCGAATTAACGGCAATAGCATATGTATGAAAGATTGGTTTCCTCTCACACGATCACTAATATATTAATTACAGATATATATATCCAAGACCAATTATGTAAGCTTTAGTAATTAATGCACATCTGATCCTATACTGCTATAATATATCCATTCCAAGATTGGTTTCTGACTTTGGTCTTTGTCAGTGAGAACTAGGATTCAAAGCTGGAATTAATGCATTTTTGTGGCTAGCAGCCATTTTTTACTCCTTCATACATCCAAATCAATAGCCTGAATTTTTTTTTAAAAAAAATTCCTAAGTTTTGAACCCAAACTAATTTGTTTGTCTAGTTCTACAGATCTGATACATTATAGTTTTAGTGAATTTCAGGCGATTAGTTTGAATAGAATAAAGGGGTGAATGGTGACTTCCAGATGCATAAGTGCATTACTTCCAGTTTGAATCCTTATCCTCGTCGATAGAGGCAAAGCCAGAAAGCATTCAATATGAAGAATGAGGGTTTCATAGCACTATACCATTTAGTATCCACTGATTTTCCAAGTTTACAGCAAAGCAGTTGGTTTTAGAGTTGGGTCAAGGGATCTGTTCCTAGAAGTATATATAATGTAGTCTAGTGCAGAAAGTGACCAAAAATTTCTATCTAATCTTCTTGCAGTGCTTTCTCTAAACTAATGGATACATTTGTAGTGACATACTTTACTTATACATCAAAATTTTTTTAAGGCACTCACGTCTGGATCACAAATTGCAACATGAAATGCACTTTATATGTTCATAATGGTCTTTATTTCTGTCACTGTCATCATGAAAGCTTGCAAACCATATGAAAACATTTTTATGACATATGGGTTCACTGCTATACACAGTTTGAATCATTTCAAGCATTTCAATAGCAGTTTTATGCAATTTAAAGCAAAATTTAATGTTAACCCATTACTCCATCATATGTTAAGGTAATGGTGTCGTAAAATTTTTATGGTTAATAATTAATTAAGCTATCACTACATAAAACATTAATTCAGAGATAGTGTTTCAGGTATCTTGGAGAGAGAACCAATCACCTTTTCACCAAGATACACTGCATATAAAATTTAAACCATATGAAGATAAACCGGAGACTAAGATGTTCTGGAATTACCACATCTATTACAATGATTAAAAATTGGAGTTGCCACATCTTAATTCAGGGATATTCTAAATCTAGTTTTTATTGATCCTCTTCATCATCTGATGATGAGGGAGAAGTGGTAAGGTAAATGTCTGATGCATATTCTATTTCAGAACAAGTAGTGGTTTCTTTATGTCAATGATCAAGCATTACAAAGTGGATTATGTGCAAGACTTTTTGACTAGCCCAATGAGATGAGTTCTCCACTCCATACCAGGCTGCTTATCAGTATTACTGTTACTGAGTGAAATACCATAAGTAAATGCAGAAGCCTTATACTGGATTTGTTGATCAGAGATATGCAATGAAAAGATCAGGTTCTTGGTTCACTAGTGGTTCTGGTGTTCTTTAGATCTTATTGTTTGTGATAGTTTTCAGGATAGTTCGTTGAGATCATCTCTAAATTTATGATGAAAATGCTGTGGGGATATGCTTTTGAAGATGATGATGAGTGGGGAGATATCAGTGGAATACAAAAAAACTCATTCTTTTTTCAGCATATTAAATACAACAGTGTTAGTTAATGGAGGTATAGTATCTCTCTTTTTCAAAAGATATTTTAAGACTTTGCCAAAATTGTTGAGAAGAAATTAAGTCTTGTTCTACGTAACTGACCCAGCAGTATTTTAATGTGACATGCCAGGATCGTATTTCTATTAACATATTATCAGATCATTTAAAAATTGAATATGCTTTTGTGATGAAATTTTATACAATGACTACTCAGGTGATTTAAAGTTTTATATAATTTGCTGTTAAAAAGAAAGTATAGAACTCATGTATGGAAAATCTTATGACTGATACGTTGATATATCTGCAATATTTAAAATTAGTTTTTTTTTTCACAAATTTTTGAAAGGCTTTCAAATCTATGACCAAGATTGTGAAATTAAATTTGTGTTTTGTATTGTGTAATCTTCAACAGTTATTTAATTTATACCAATCTGATCTATAGAAGTATCAAAGTAAAGTTGACGTTATTACATATATATATTTAAGAGACACTTTTACTGACATAAATGTACTAAAAAGTAAAAAAACATATTTTCTTTAACTTTTAAGCATTTTTGATATTAAGCAAAATAAAAGCACGTGATATTCATGTTTAAATAGCCTAAAAATATTTCTAAACTTGTGCACCCACACACTTTGACTTTTTTTTTCTTCATGTGTCAAATGCAATAACCGGGAAGCGGGCCAGCTGTTTGGAAGGCAGTTATGCTAACCACTGGGTCACCAACGCTTGACACTTTGATCATATAATAACAACACTGTGAAAGCTACAAAAAATTTATTCATTTTAGAATTTTTTAAAATACTTTTTCCTATATTTATTTGAATAAGCATTTTTTAAAAAACTTTTCTATATTTTTAATTTTATGAGAAAGTGTAGATACAATTTCTCGCTGCTAGATGGCAGCACTTTAAAAATGCCGAAAAAAAATAAAGTGGCTAACAGGTTTCTCTGGGCATAATTGCTGAGAGATTCTTGACTTCGTTTAAGGAGAAGCTACAGTGCATCACATCACATCCAAACAAAATTAAATATAATTTTTTTTTGCAATTTTTTCTGTTAAAATGTAGTTTCATTGGATCAGAAATGGTAAGAGCGTGAAGATGGACAAAGGAATAGAGTAAGTTAAGTAATTCTGTAAAGTAAAAAAATCATTAATATCTTCATCATTTGACAATTTTTTATTAAAAATTGGCATACATGTGTTTACTATCTCGAAATTCTAAACTATTGTCTTTTGAATAAACTTTGCCCTACTATTATTTAAATTAGAAATTTTAATTAATTGTGATATTAATAAATACAATGTTAGCTTTGACAGTATTAACATCTGAACTACTTTCCATTTAAATGGCTTCAGACAAAGTTGTAAATCTCCTGGAACCAGCTTGCAAACCAAGAAAAAGCTGTTTGTTTTCTAATATACTGATCAATAGACTTAGGCTTTTGTTTAAAAGATTGCTATTCCAAAATACAAAGACTGTTATCAGAAATAGATTTAATTTTTGATCGTTTTAAAATCTAATAGTTTCAAAATCTAATATTTTTCCTTACTTTATATTTAATTTTAGCATTGGAAAAAGCTTATCTTATAAAATAAGACTGAGTACACTTTTCAGAAAGGTTACTTATAATTTTCTCCAAGTATCACGGTTAACCACTTATAAATTACATGTAAGGTTTAAAAATGTCTTTCAATGGTTCCTTTTTGGAAACGACTCATTTGCGTGATATATATATAATACCCACACATTTTGCATTTCAAATTGTGAAGAAAAACTTCCCATTAATTGTATATCTTTCTTTTCTTTGTAGTTGTTTAAGTCATTACACCCTTCTTTTATAATATAAAGTGTTAATTTTTCATGATAAGTGACTTAAATCTCTGCACCTATCACAGTACAAAAAACACAGTTATCGGCTTAGTGACTAATGTACACATCATCGTACATTTCAAATGCAGTCATCATTCAATCCATTTGTGGCAAACGCCTGATTACATACAGCCACTTAGTTCGTGAAAAGTCAATTCTCACCTATAAGGGTGTGAAAAATACATTTCTTTATGAATAGCTACATAATGTAGCATAGACATAGCATCAGTTACCATTATTTTTTTTAAAATTTAGATAGTCACCCCAAAATGTCTTTACAATCCAGTAGTGGAACTCTGATCACCCGAGAATTAACTCTAACTACTTGTATATTTTACATGAGATATTTTATTAAATTTGACTAAAAGACTTACCAAGTCGGTAATCACGTATTTACCTTGCTATGACGTCATGACGGTCAACATTGTTTCTACGCGCTGAATTTTATGTTTACAATGTGTCATTTTTTGACTGAAAATTTGAAAAGTCAGCATGTAGCACTGGAATGGGCGAGGGGAGGGCTCCGATGTTTTTGCCTGTCCTCCATGCTCAATTATAAAATTCAGTGCATAGAAACAATGTTGACTGTCATGATGTCATAGCAAGGTAAATACGTGACTACCAAAAAGTCTATCATAAGCACTGAAAAATTCATTAGCTACTCTTGGGAAAGGAACAGGTAGTTGCTGGTCCTGTTCTTATTACTACTATTACAATATTGGTTTTTAATGTTTTAAAATGTTACCTGTATTAAAGTTCTTTATATAAAAACGTTATTTACTTTGATCAGATCATTAATTTTCTTTTGAAATATTTTGGGAAAATTTACTATATTGGCTTATTATTACTGAGATGAGCTTTTCCAAGCTAAAAGACTATTAGACATTATCCCTTTTATCTGTTGGTTATACCTATCATCTTATACTGAAGTTTATAGTTAGTTTCACCCTGATCCCTCAATTGTAATGAGAATCCATATCCTTTCTTATCTTTATAATCTTACTTCTTTTCTGTCTTAGTTTTTTTTTATTCAGTTTTTCTCAATTTTATATTAATATCAATATTAGGTAGCAAATTTGTAGAAAGATGGCGGTGACAGATGATAATGTGTTATCTGCAAAAAATTATTCCAAACTGAGTGAAGAAAGCAATCAAACTCTCCCATATATTAAGGTGAAAATTATGAAGAGAACACATAGTAATAATACAGAGTTGTAAGATAATTTTTTAGTGAGACGGTAATCCCCATGTAAATTCGTAAGAGCCAACAATTTTGCCCAGAGCTGTCCAATTGTACACTAAGGTTAGATTAAAGGCTCGGGGGGAGGGGGTACAAAGCTGCAAGAAAAAGATCATTGATGGAATCTGAAAATTATGAACAAGGAATGAATTTAATGAAGATAAAAATGGATTATCTATCCATTAAAAACAAACCAAATGAACTGGGTGACTGACTATATCAATAAAATATATTATCAACAATTCAGATTGGAATGTAAAAGAAAGGGTGTGACTTCATTATCAAGGTTACTGCAAAGACTGATAATGGATTTAATCCAAAGGCCGATCAACTGATTCCACATTCAATTCTGCATAAGCCAATGATTATTATTATATTAAAAATTTATATCTCGATTTATAAGCCATAGTTACCAGATTATGAAGCAGTGTAATTTCATATTATTGAATTACACGAGACTGCATTTATTGGCTGATCTTATTAAAATTGTGTACTGAATAAAACAAATGTAGTTTCAGGTTTTACGGAAGAAAACTCATTCATCTTGAATTCTCTGACAACAACATTTGTAGCCCAAAGTAATAATTTAAGAGGTGATGAATATATTCTTATTGTTTTCATTAATATAATACTTCTGTATCAGAATGTAGAAAGAAAATTAATTAGAAACAAAAATAATTAGTGAAAGAGTCAAATAATCCTTAATCGGACATCCATATTGCTCTTTTTTTCCATATCTACAGACCGATTGTTCAATTTGAAAACTGGGAATAGAAGGACAGAGTTCAGACCATCTTGTGTAAAAAAAAACTACTTCGTCCTCATTAGATGCAGCAATAGATTATTTTCAAAGGCTTAATTCATGGACTCTACCTCTAAAGCATAAAATAACAAACTAAGAACTTATGCAAGCCATCTTGGGTCAAAATTATGATTTATTATGCACCTAAACAGAAATTATTCATGTAAGCAAACATTTAATTTGGTATGATATAAATAACTATTTACCACATATACGAATAAGAATACATAGTTCTTGATGTAAATATTATTATTAACTAAACTGATTTTATAAATCAAGATGCCACCCTTACCTTTATAAAAGTCGCTATCTTGGGTCATGGTTTGAGAGGTCCCTCTATCGGCAAAATAAAGATATTGCTCAACTATTCTAAATTTCAAGGCACATTTGATACAGGTAAAAGCCTGCATTTACATATACTTCCTGCATGCTTAATGAATAATTATAACTCTACAAAAACATTTAAGTAAATCCGTTTAATTCTTATTCACATACCTAGGCATTAATCTTTAATTATCTTTGTCCAATCAGAGTTAGATGTATAAATAATGCAAAGACTGGAAAAACAAAAAATAATGATTTGCCACAGACTAATGATAGATAAAATTGCAATGGAAAGACTGAAAAAGATCAAATATAGGGACATATCACTGTTCAATCTAAAGTAGATGTGAAAGCTGGGTGGGAAAATGTAGCAATCACTGTTTAATTGAAAGTACTTTCTATGCATGGATGTAATAACAGGGCAGAAAAAAGTAGTAGGGGTGTCTTTATATTATGGTGTTAGTGAAGAAATAATGGAGAACTATGATACAGCAAAAAGCGAGAAAAATAAATAAATAATTTTAAATGGCTTCATTGTTCAGGAATTCAGATGTTTGCACACTGGAAGCACCAGAACCAATCCAAAGTCTTTAAGTTCCAGAGTATAACACACTAATACTGCAGGACAATGAACAAGCATTAATCTAATCATTAGGGGAACTTATGTTTAAAGAAACGAGACGTGCAATTAAATCTATGATGAAGGAAAAAGCTCCAGGTAATGATGGAATTTATAAATTGATATTTTAAAGAAAGCAGATGAAGAAATAGAAAATTTATTGGCAAAGTTATATACCAAATGTTTAAATGATAAAGACATACCCAATGATTGGAAGAGTGCTGTATTAATATTAATATCTAAGAAAAGCGATAAGAAAGATATTAGAAATTAAATGACATATCAGGATTTTAAAGAAGTTTAGCATGGTCAATCATATTCAAGTACTGAGAGAAGTTATCAAAAGAATCAATGAATATGAGGTGGCATTACATTTTGGATTTGTAGATTATGAAAAGGCATTTTATTCCACAAACATTTCTTCCATCATTAAAGCATGGACTCATCAAAATATAGATCCACGATATTCTTATAAATCTGAAGAATATTTATAAAAATGCATCAGCAACAATTAGATTACATAATGATACTCGGAAGATTAAAATTGAGAAGGGTGTACGATAGGGTGATTCCATATCTCCTAAACTTTTTACAACAGTTTTGCAAGAAATATTTTGTGAATTAAAATGGGAAGCTAAGGGGATAAAAGTAAATAGAGATTATTTAAGTTATTTAGATTTTGCAAAAGTTGTAATTGCTTTTGCAAATAATGCTGTAGATCTTCAGGAAATATTGTAAGAGATATCAGATAAATGTAAAAAAACAAGGACTAAAGGTAAATACTAAAAAAGACTTCAAAAGATAAAATAAAGATGGATAATGATGAGTTAGAAGAAGTTAATAATTATAAATACCTTGGTCAAATTATTATTACAGATGAAAGCATAATGGATGAATTAATCATAGAATTCGAAGAGATTACAAAAGACCCAAAAAGTGACTACAGGTGAGATGGATGAATGAAAAAATAAAATGTGCTGGAGTGAAGAGACTAGAGATTAGACAAGGTGGGTTGAACTTAAAGAGATCATTCTGGAATGGATAAAGTGGTTGAAAATGACGAATCAAATGAATATTTGAAAAAGGTATAATGATCGTAAAAGATGATGACCAATATAGAAATGGATGGACTCGAAAGTGTACCACCGAGAAGCCTCATATTATTCTGAAGAAATACTGTTTGATACAGCGAAATCGTTATGGCAGAATGTAATTAAATAATTAAGTACTACATATTGCTAAACAGATATGACTCATTGGCTATGTCAAATTAAGATTTTTGCAATGTAGAATACCTTACAAAACTTTATCTCAAGATAATCTCTTTCTTTCTCATAAATTGACGTTTCTTTAAATTGTTTTTTTTTTTTTTTTTTAGAAGTACAGTTATTTTTAAACTTTAAATTAACTCAGCTAATCACATGACTAGCCAAATTCCATTTCTATTGTTTAATTTTAAAATGATAACATGAACTTTTCTATTGTACAAGTCACCTTTCTGTATTTTTTCAAGTTAATCGGAATACCGTCTCGTCTTTTTTTTTTGTTTAAAAATAGTACACTATATCATATATTACATTTATAAAACCTTTTTTTTTTTTTTAATATTAAAACAAGAAGAAAAACAGTATTATCTTGAATATTGAAAGCGCTCGCACAGAATTCAGCTTTCTTTTATTTATTTCCGGTTTCATTTAAAATGTATGTTGACGAACAAATCTCGGGTTCAAACTTTCGGAAAGATAGTTTGTAATCCCAAATAATCGACCACCATCATCAATTGTAGATTGACATTCAAATTCAAATTACTTTAGCGCCTCATATTGATTCAATATATAAAGCAATCACACTAATATTAAGAGACGCACCATAAGTCTGAAAGCATGTGCGTGTGTGACAGAAATTGGAGTCCATATAACGCAGTCTAGCACTTCCGAGCTCAAATGTCTTATGAATTTCCGAGCAATATAAACCATTTGATTATTCAATTCTAGCATATATTGTTTTATGACTTGGAAGTTTAAATATCATATTGATCACTGTATTGTTATTATTACTAATACTACATTTACAAATTTTTTACACACAGGCTTTCAAGCTCCCCCATTCTATGTCATGCAACAGATACACATGACCACATCCGTGAAAAAGATAAATGATCTCCAATATACTTATTTCGTGCTGAACCAGCACTCATCAGTTGGTCCAGAGCATCTCCCCCACACACATACATAATCAGTGCTCAGTTTATATTAAGATAGCAAATCAAACTTTAGTTGACAGGCTTCAATCTACTCCACTTTCCAACTCTTCAGCCATCCATACCATTGAAAATCTGATGGTGGAATGCCCAAATCTCTTGTTGATGCCAATATTATTGTCATATCCATGTTGACCTTTCAGTCACTCTGATCCCTCATGCATAGGACTTTATCCACTTAATTTACACAGAAGAGGGGTTAGAACACAGGCTGAATCTATAATAATTTTTTTTGAAATACAAGCTTAATTCATATACTTGGGAGTTTAAATGTAATATAAGGGATTCAAACACAGACTTTAAGGTCATATACATAAGTGGTCAGGGTCACTTGAAGGTCAACATGGTCATAACAGTAATATTGGCATCAACAAGGAATTTGGGTGTTCCATCATCAGATTTTCAATGATATGGATGGCTAAAGAGTCAGAGAGTGGAATAGATTGAAGCCTGGCCATTAAAGTTTTTAAAATGTGCTATCTTAATATAAACTGAACACTGACTGTGTATATGCATGGGAGATGATGATCTGGACTAACTAATGAGTGTTGGTTCAGCATGAAATACATATATTGGAGATCACGTATCTTTTTCATGTGTGCGGTCATGTCTATCAGTTGTATGATATGGAGTGGATAGCTGAGGGAGCGTGAAAGTCTGTATTCAAACCCTTATATTACATTTAAATTCCAAGCATATGAATTATGCTTGTATTTATAAAAAAATTAAATTTTTTACACGTAATCATTAATATTACATATTACACCACTAAACATCACATGATCACCATTCCATATGCTTACACAAGCTGCTAAAACATAGGCAAAACTCTCCATATGGTAATGACCACCTAGTGCAAATGTCAGTAATCAATGGATGCAGGAAAGTTTGTTCATAAAATACCTATCTCATCCAATATCCCCAGACCAGTTTCTAGCTTATGGCTTTCGTCAAGGAGGAGCATGGATCTGGGGGTAATGGATGAATAGGTACTAGATGTGGACTTTATGCACAAACCTTCCCCCATCCATTGATTACTCTGGTTTGGACTGAGTGGCATTACTGTATGGAATTTTGCCTGCTTTAATCATGAATATAGATTCAAACATTTGTTGATTTCTAAAAATCTAGGATACATGTATATATTTAGCAACCAATCAAAATGCTTCAAGAAGTGCAAACATTTTATAAACACATTCACACACTGAGAATATGAATACACAATATGACATGATCAATATTTCTATTCTTACACAAGCCGTTAGAACAAGATACGCATACGCTAAACTAGCACACTAGCATATAACATGATAATATATAATAATTAGTTATTATATATCAGATATATAAAACACTATTTGAAATCTATTTCAAGCAATCAATCTTATTGCAATAAACCACTGAAACATAACACCATTTTGTGTGCATGCACAATCTGTTAAAACAGTAGCACTTCTCTCCAAACAGTAGTGCCACTTAGTGCCAACCATAGTATTCAATGGATGCCAGAAGCTTTGTGCATCAAAATCCCTATCTAGTGTCTACTCATCCATAAAGTAGAGACTGATCTGGGAATACTGGATGAATGAACACTAGATGGGGATTTTGAAGCATAAACCTAGCACCTATTGAGGACTATGGCTTGCACTAGGTGGCACTGTTGTATGTAGAAAGTAGCTACTGTTTTAACAGATTGTATAAGCATAAGAAAAAGGTGGTTATGTAACGTTTTAATGGTTGAATATATATCCAAGCCAATGGATGCTGGTGACTATGGTTATTAAAAAAAGCCCAAATCACTGGTTTGGATTGAAAACGTTATTGGGGTTTCAGTTTGGGCTCATATCTTTACAGTTAACTAAGAAAGTGAAAAGTGGCTGTTAGAGAAGAGCAATAGATCCAAAGATTTAGGCGACATTGCGATCATATCCAAGGCTCCTTGATGATGAAAGCCATAAGGTAGAAACTAGTCTAGATATATTGGATGAGTAAGCACTAGATAAGGGTTTTGATGTACAAACTTTCTAGTATCCATTGATTACTATGACTTGCACTAGAAGACATTTTATTCTACGAAGAAGGTTGCTACTCTCTTAATCTTATTGTAAATGCTGTGTTTATGTCAGAAGGAGTAATGATGCTTATGGACTATAATGAGTTTCTCGACAGCTGAAATAATAATCATTGAGTACATTTAGATGATAGTATAAATTTTCATATACCTTAAATTAGTTACATAATATCAATTTATTCCAATCTATATCAATTAAATGTGAATAGTATAGAGTACGAATATCATTAATCCAGACACTGTTATTCAAAAACTTATTTTAAATAAACGCAATTTCAAAGGTGATTTTTAACTTTTTACAATAAGTAAATTACTTTGTTCATAGCTTTACTAACAAAATTAGAACAAAATATCCAATAAACAGCTTTAAATAAATAGACCTAATTCCAGTAAGTTGTCTGTTTCTTAATAAACCTTAATCTATTAGAATAACTCCTTGTCTTATGATCAATGCTACAATTAATCTTTAAGAAAAATTTACATCGAATTATTATGTTGAAAGCTGATTTGCATTTTAAACAAGGAAACTAAAAAGGGTTGATCAATAAAAGTAGGTATTGTTCTATTAGTCTGTATAATCCGCTTGATGGCCTTGATGCCATACAAACACACATTAAATATAACGTGATCAAACGGATTATACAGACTAATTACCTAAAAGTAAATTGTAATTATAAATTAGTTATTAGGCTAATGCACATGCGTTTTAAAAATTTTAAACTATACATGAATGAATACTCTCATTCTCAAACACAAGATAAAGTCTTTATGAAAAGATAGAATGAATCCATCTATCTTTTCAACCCAAATGTTTAAGTATGGGCCAATCTTAAATGTTTGGGGATGAGAGTGTGAAGATATTAAGCAGTCACTTTAAATTACTTTATTCTATCTTTTCATAAAGACTTTATCTTGTGTTTGAGAATGAGAGTTTTCATTTATTTATAGTTTAAAATTTGTAAAGCGCATGTGCATTAGCCTGATCGCTAATTTACAATTACAATTTATTAACATAATGTTATATAAATAAATACCTTACTAAAAGTAAATTGTTGTTTTAATAAGTGCCATAAATAAAATTTTGTATTAATATAAAAATAAGCCTACACTGTATTTAAGATTATAAATTGGGTATTGTGCATTATCTGGTCTACCAAGCCTGACAACAATTTTTTTTTAATTATACATTTTCAGAAGCCTTACAGGTTGTTTTCAGTTTATTTTTCTGAATATATGTTACTTGTTAAGTTTTTAAAAAAATTGATAAATCAATTATAAATTCCATTCAGGAAAGTTTATTTCAATTTTTTTATTATAAGGTATAAATGCCGATACACTCCAAACATTGTTGTAGTTTGTTTACATTCAGCGTCTTTATTTTTGTCAACTACTATTTTGGCAAAATGAAAGTTTGGGATCTTCCTTTGACAAAACCATGCAGCGCAATATTTTCAAAGATACATGGTCCTGCCCTCCATTCAGAAAGTTTATTTCAATTTTTTTATTATAAGGTATAAATGCCGATACACTCCAAACATTGTTGTAGTTTGTTTACATTCAGCGTCTTTATTTTTGTCAACTACTATTTTGGCAAAATGAAAGTTTGGGATCTTCCTTTGACAAAACCATGCAGTGCAATATTTTCAAAGGTACATGGTCCTGCCCTCATGAAACCTGTGAATTAATAGGCATATTTGCGTTTCTTTTTTTATATTAATAAGTTGAAGTCTACTTTAATGGGCACGATATGACACTTTTCGTTTCTTCTATTTTTATATTAATAAGTTGACATAATACAAAAAAAAATAAGTAAAGTGAAAATATGATAATCAATTTTTGCAGGAATTTTTCCTTTTTAAAATAACGATAATAAAAAAGACAAACTATAAATATTAAATATGACTGCTTCTTGTCAGCCATTTTAGTTTAAATAATTATTACTTGCCTCTGAAACTGTATAATTAAAAAAAATGGCTGACGAACTTGGTAGACAAGATAATGCACAAGTACCATAAATTGTTATTAATAAAATTAATTTATACAATTTGCAGGAAGTATTTAAGCACAAACAAAATTATAGATAAATAAAATTAATGTTTACTTATAATTTTAGTAGAGTTTGGATTTACAATGAAGGAATAAAAGATTGATATTTAAAACCCAAAAAATTCACAAATCCCAAAATATCCGGGATTTCAGATTAATGGACTTTACCTGTTAATATATACCCCATTCATTTACTGCAGTATAGCGGATCCAAAACCTAAAGAGTCTGCATCAAACTTAATATGTCATGCTTGTTCACGAACATTGCATAATTCCCAAACCACTAATTATTCATTTATTTACATTATTATATATAAACTTTAAAAAACTGAACCAAGTTTGTAAAAGTCCATCTGCTACAAAGACACCAACCAATTAGAGTACCCTAAATCTACCAGTTCTGTCCAATCATAGGCTACGTTGAACAATATCATGCTTATGACTGCATCTCTCAATTGGGTGCTACCTCTAAATAAATTATATTTTATAAACATATAATCACTCAAGTTTAATAGAGATGTTTCACAAGAGATGATGATTAATTTCTCACAAAGCTCCGTCATCATCGAATTTCCATCCAAATTAGAAAATCAAGTCTTAAGCATAATCAGGCATAATAGATAGGTAAGCCAACTTAATACCAAGCTCCACACACAGTACACTATGGTTGCCATAGTAACCCAGTTTAGCGAACTCAGACTGGCAAATCAACTGCATTATTATTAATTGTACTTATTTGTAATCTATATAAATAAAGCTTGTGCGCATGTGTATATATTGTTATGATACCTCCAACATCCCTCCAATGAGGCCCAACCCTAATTCAAGCTACATGATATTAGCGTTATTCATTAATGAATAATATTAGGTCATGTTAGGGCACATAAAGTGACAAACCATTTATCACAACAGTCTTAAAGCCTAATATAAATAAACATTAAACCAAAGTTTAAACCAAGTCAGTCAAATGGATGTGACAACTAACCATTACAACAATCAACATTAAATGTATTGTGATTACCAACACTAAAGAACAACATGCAATATATGGGATGAGTGAAAGCAATCAAGAAAAATATATATATATACAACAAACTTTTTTTTCAAGGAAAGAAATAAAAATTCTTTTATCTGTGGGGAAAATCTATCATTCCGTGCACAAAGGAGCTGAAAGAAAAGTTTAAAGATCTGTATCAACGAATTTGGACTTGTAATACTTTTAAAGAAATCTTTTACAAGAGTTTTAGAAAGCGAGGAGAAATATTCAGCTCATAAAACATCTAAGCAAAGAATTTGAAAATTAATAATTTGCAAACAAAGTAAAGTAATCGAATCTCTAAAATCACTATTGATTCCTCGCTATAGATTTTCCAGATTTAAGTCTAAAACACGCAATAGCAGAAGAAATATTAATGTTTCTCCTACCAACTTAAACTACAAACACTAATATAAGTACTGACAAAAGTAATTTGTAGTGCTAAGTGCAAGCGGAACATCATGGAAGGAAGTTCATCGTTGACCGCGGAGCTATTGTCAAGATTGATATAGGATTGTCCTATCTCTCCATGCTTGAATTAATACACAATGGACCGATCCATTATGAATTCTTTTTTTACTCTTCATTTCAAAACTCCAGTTCGAAGGCTAGTAAAGTCAATCTATCCATTGGATGTTTGAATTCCCAGCTATGTGTAAAGGAACTATCATGGATTATGAGAACAAGCTATTAGAACAGTGTATTACAAACTATAAACACAAGTTATAAAGTTAACATCATTTATATTTAATTGTTTCTATGCTATATATAATAATTTATTTTCTTTATTTTAATATACGGCCAAATAGCTTTAATTTAAGCTTTATGAAATAAAAAGAAATTTCTTTTATTACCTTGGATAAACAAAATCTTTGTGGTATGCTGTTGATTATGAAATAATCCAATCACTATAAATGGGATAAGGTAAGACATTACCTAATATATATATAAATTCAACATTCATATATATACAACCCATACACTTTAATAAATTGTTTGTTCTAAAGTTTGTGTTGATTGTTAATATATTTTTATATATTTTCTTTGCATATCTTTTTAATTATTTGTGTCATAAACTTATAACTCTCCTTCATCGCACACACATCGTACATGGCAGGGGGTTCTTTAAAATCATCATGGCGTTAAATAAAAGATAAAAAAGATAAGTGAACACGGTACTATATATAGCAATGTTGTATAGAATATGAAAATCGTTTATGTTAATCGGGACATTTAGTGGCTATTCTTTATGGCATCAGGATGTGGGGCATTGGTGTAAACCGAGCATAAATAAAGAATGACCACAAATGTCTAAATGAGTTTTCACTAACTCTGTTTTAAATTTTCTTGTTCAAATAATAATTAAAAATACATTCATTACATTAATTTAAATATTAAAACACTATTCTTGGTTTATTTTTCTGTGGTTAAATTTTGCTTAGTCACATTCTTACCCGATCATTACTTGCAGGTGTATAATATACCATATCCACTCCTATTAACAGACATATATTTATTTTACACGTATTCCGACTTTGGT
Organism: Epiperipatus broadwayi; assembly: GCA_028023455.1. NCBI lineage: Eukaryota > Metazoa > Onychophora > Udeonychophora > Euonychophora > Peripatidae > Epiperipatus > Epiperipatus broadwayi. The sequence continues at coordinate 2,410,401 of JAQFVV010000119.1, read as the reverse complement.
ATACAAATATTCCCTAAATCCAAGGATCAAGCAGCATCTATCTTGGTTCGACATCATCCGGAATAGCAGGAGTAAACTACAATATGTAGGTTAGGTGATAGGTTAAGGGTAGAATCAGAAGTTATTTAGATCTTACTCTCTTCTCTCTTAGGTATAAGTTTAATGTATGATGGTATACACGAATGTAGACAAGAGAGATATACTCTTTCACTCATCGGGAGCAATTCACCTTTGTCCATACCATGAAAAGACCGTCCCATTACAATATTACTTCATTTACTGTCCACAATTAATGCTGACATCTTATACTTGCAATTATCCTAAATTTGAGCTAAAACAAACATGGCAAATTGGCATATATCTATTTAAAATATGTTGGAAGAAAGGTTTCTTGGCTACCAAAGTTTTCCATAATCATGATAAATGATAATTTAACTATTATCTATAAATAATAATATTTAATAAATCAGTTATGATTACAAACTTTCATACACATTTATCGTATCATTAATCCACTTCAAAAGAATCTTCCAACATTACCAACATCAAACTTCCACACAAGTTAACATCAAACCTATATGTTTTGATTTGATAAGTCAGTTTAGTCAAGCTTACCAGGGTAGCCATAACAATTTATCTATTTTTAGTTTCTGTAAATATAATTAATAAGAGGCAAATTTTAAAAAAAATAAATATAATTCATAAAACATGAGTTGGAAGCAATTTAATTCTTACAAAATTTCTTTGTATTTCCTTTATTAAACAGTTATATTCTAACTAGCGATTGATTATTTTACATTATAGGTGCTATTTGCAAATACTTTAAGGCATGATTGGCACTGAAAATATTATTACTAAAGATCTCTTTCAAATTCAACTGAAAAATGGTTATACTATCTATGCGCATGTTCATATCATTCAATACGTTTGTCCGTATAAAATAAATTTTCAGCAAGAAATACTTTCAACAATTTTCTCAATTCCAATCTATTCTGAAAGTATCTGTGTGATAAGGTACTTCTATTGGTTGAGTAAAAGCTCTGAAGAAGACTTCAACTGTCACAACTGTTGCTACATTTGAAAATTTGTGATAATAAAATATTGTATTTGCATTTGTGTTAGTAGTGTTTATTTATACTTAAGATATTAATAATAATAAAAAATGGAGAAAGTTGTGTAGAAACAATAATATATAAGAAATCTAGTAATAAAATAATAATACATACTAATTTTCAAACATAGATATAAAATCTAAAATTAATAATATACATTCTAGAATGTATAGAATTAAAAATTATAATTTTAATAAGAATGAATGTGAAAAATTAATAAAATTAATAATAGTAGCATTTAAAAATAAAACTTATTCAACAAAAATATTAAAAAATATACATAAAAATAATAGAAAATAAAATAAAAGATAGAAAGGTATTATAAACAATAAAAATAGTAAGTATATAGAAATAAACACCTCCAACAATAACAAAAAGTATAAATAAAAATTTAAATATATTAAATAGAAAAGCATAATAACTTAATATATACTAAACAAGTAAATAGAAAAAAAATCTATTGGGTATTGTAGAAAATAATTATATAAGTTATAATAAAGATATAAAAAATGATATTAATAAAGATTTTAAACTGTAAAGAATATTATTGTAAAAGTATATATTGAAAAAATAAAAAATTCAAATAAAACAAAGTTAAAACAATATAAAGTTTTATATTTATAAACAAAAAGAAGCAGACAATAAATTTAAAGACAAAAATATAAAGATGATAAATTATACTACTAATAAAAAAGAATGAAAGATAAAGAAGACTCTGATAGCAATAAAGTTAAATCTAATGTAAATAAAGATTCTGATAGAAAATTGTTGTTGGTTGACTTCTCAGTTGATCTCTAGGGACATTTAGAGTGGTATTATATATCAAATTTTTATCAGCAATAATATGGGATAACATTTAGATAATACTTATCATTTTATAAAGAACTGTCCCAATAAAATAATAATGAATCAATACATAAATATTTTTGCACTTAGATGTTTAAAAGTTATAACAATGTTTTATAGTTCAAAGAACAAATTGCAGAATTCAAGTTGCACAAAATGGTGGCATTTGTTCATATTTTATTTGACAAGCAGAAAATAATTTAAAGGTTTTTTTTTCCATTTCAAGTTTGTTTTTATTCATTTAAAAAATGTTTTTATTTAATAAATATAACCATATTTTAGTTTAATAATTATATGATGTTTTTAGAAGTGTGTCATGGAAAGAAGATAAAAATTTATTTTATATAAAATGGAAAAATATATATATTTTTTACTTCTTAAATAATAAATTTGTTGTTTTTAATATTTTTTCATTATTTTTGTTATGATCAAATTAATGTTAAAAACATTATGCTAAAAATAGTTTCATTTTGTTTCAATTTAATTAATTTACTTTTTATGCCAAATGATTAAACAATTATATATATTTATAAAATGTTATTAATTAGATAAACATAATTAGTGTTAATAAAATTACTATAACAAAATACTGATTTATTTACAAAAAATGACAATAGAGGGAACCGTCAGTAAAGAAAAAATTATCACATTTAATATTAATATTTACTGAGGCTATAACCTCGATAATATGCGTGTAAAATGCGATAGTAGGGACCTCTACAGGTGTTTTAACCACAAGCTTATGCTATGGAAGAAAAGAGGGGGTAATTCTATCATAAACATTTTACTGCTCATAAAGAAAAAAATCTTTTATTTTAAATATTCACTATCTAGTTCAGCATGTTTTCAGCCTAGTTGGTCAAATTCGTAGCACTCAAATTAAACAGCTAAAATTTGTGGTGAACTTAACATAGCAATACAACAGGCATTATGCAAATTTATAAATTTACATGTTCCACTTTTGGGACAAAATACAAAAATTCATAGCAAACTTAAAATACCAATACAGTAGCATTATGCAAATTTATAAATCTGCATAATGCCTGCTGTATCGGTATTTCAAATTTGCCACGAATTTTAACTGCTGAGTTTGAGCGCTATGAATTTGCTCGGCTAGATATTAAAAATTGAAAACAAAACAATCTTTTCTTTACGAGCGGGTATTATGATAGAATTATAATTTAATCGAAGAAATAAATAATTGTAGAATCACATTTAATATTATTTTAGAATAGATAAAAATTTAAATAATGCAATATAAGTGTGAAAATATACAGTATTATAATTTAATGGATAAAAAGAGCAATATTTTTAAAAATATGATAAATAAAAAAAGGTTTAAATGTATGCATTACAAGTTATATATGAGATCTCAAAAATGGGTTAAATTTTAATTTAAGTATAATTAAAGTTAGGCATTTAATCATAATTAAAATAATATAAATAAAATTAGTATAAAAATCACTTTTGAATTAAATAAATTTAATAATTTTTTTACATATAGTTAATATGGTATATATGAAAATGTGTATATACAATTTACATTCCATACAATATTGGTATTTAAATATATTGTGTATTTATTATTCTAAATGACATTTATAGTTAAAACTATCTGATATATTAGACAATTTAATAAGTTAACTGACATCCATGTAAACTTATATTTCACTGTTTAATATTGATATCGTTTCTCTTTATTGTATTTGTTAAAGAAAAAAAAAAAATTAAAAGATGCTAAATGTTATTTTTTGGTTTTCAGAAAATTCATATTTTAATAACAGTTCTACTCCATAGATGGCATTATCTAAAAACTGACATCAAGATAAAGCTTTTTAAAAGGAATGCAAAATCCTTATTGCACATGAGTATCTTTTTTTTTTGAAAAACTGTAAGTTCATTTAAGGTATAATTTCTTTATCTTTTTATTTGTAAAATAATTAGATTTCTTAGTCTATAAGTATATTGTTTTTACATTAAGGTTTTATTTTCTTATATTCAAAAGTATTTTAGCAGAATAAGTGAACTGTAAATCAGCGGCAGTCAAATCAAAACTGCCTCCAGAAAAATGCTTTATTATTATTTATTTTTTAGTAATTGAAAGTTAATTTGTAATATTTTAAAAAAGCTTTTTTATTAGTTTATGAATTTTTTCTACAGTACAGGCTTTTTCATATCCGCACTCCAATATGTAATATATAGGGAATTTGAACTCAGACTTTCACATGACCCACAACTATCCACACTATCTCATACTGCTAACACACTTGATCACACATGTCAAAAAGATAAATAATCACCAATATACGTATTTCATGCTAAACTAGCACTAGTTAGTTGGACCAGATTATCATCTCCACACATATATAATCAATGCTCAGCTTATATTAAGAGAGCCAATCTTCATACTTTAATGGACAGGCTTCAATCCATTCCACCCCACAACTCTTCAGCCATCCCTTTCATTGAAAATCTGATGATGGAATGCTCAAAGCCCACATTGCTGCCAACCTTCTCATCCTATCCATGTTGACCATAAGTCAATCTGACCCGTTATGTACAGGACATATTCCATTTACATACATATATGAGGGGTGGGCAGATCTTACTGCACTATATTTTTAATATATGAATTTTTTCTACAGTACATGCCTTTTCATATCTGCACTCCAATATGTAATATATAGGGGGTTTGAATTCAGAGTTTCACATGACTCTTAACTATCCACGTTATCTCATTCTGCTGACACACTAGTCGAAAAGATAAATAATCACCAATATACGTATTTTGTGCTAAACCAGCACTCGTCAGTTGGTCCAGATTATCATCTCCACTCATATACACAATCAATGCTCGGCTTATATTAAGATGGCCAATCTTCATACTTTAATGGACAGGCTTCAATCCACTCCACCCCACAACTCTTCAGCCATCCACTTCATTGAAAATCTGATGATGGAACGCTCAAAGCCCACATTGGCGCTAACCTTTTCATCCTATCCATGTTGATTCATTACATAGATTCATTTTAAAAATAAAGATATAATTAAAAACAATTTTATTCTCATTAGTAATATATTTTTTTGCCTTCTAACATAAAGAAGTTTTCCCTACTGTCTATTTCTTTCTAATATATATATATATTTACTATAAGTTAATAGTTAAGATGTCATAATACTTTTCTAATAGGATTTTTTTTAAAGTAGAAATATAATGAAGAATAATTTTTATTTCATTAAAAAATAAAAGTAAAAGAAAAAAAAATGCTCCTGATGGAATAAATAAATTTCTGAATGATTAATAAAGTTATTGCATATAAAGGAATGATTACATAATATTAAGTGTTAATATAAACTTGAAAAAAATAATGAGGATAAACTCAATGTAAACACCACATTTACTGGTGTAGGATGCTGCGCCATATAAGAAGCAATCTTTTTTATACATATTTTTTTAAAAAAAAAAAATCTACATTTTTTTCAAGAATTTCCATAATGATTTACGGTACTAATTTTATAGTTATTTAACGCTACAAAAATGTAACTAAGGAATCCTGTAGTTAAGTACCTTCTACTCTTCACTATCAAAACCCATAAATTCATCTCCTAAGGTAAACATTTTGAAGGTTGTCTCTTTTCTGAACTGTATGTATTACAGTGTGGATAGATTAGTATTTTTGAACTTTTTTTACATATTTTAAGCATTTAATTTTAAAATAATTTTTTAAAAATAATGTTTTACTCTGACATCGATATGATTATGAGATATATATATATATATTAGTATGATTACGTTGTGTAGCTATATATAGCTTATATGAATGCTTATATATATATGAATTTGTAAATATTTTTTTGTTTCATGAAAGGACAAAATGAAATAGAATACTTATATATGTATATTAATAAGCTAAATGTTTTAGACTGACTAAAATTTCAACTCATAATTTTGATTCCCACCACATATGATGCACCCCATATTTTGAGGGGATAAAAGTGTGTCCGTATACACTTGTAAATACAGTACATTATGGAATGTTCAAATGTGCAATATAATGCTATTTAAAACAATGTTATGTGGGAAAAAACAAAAAATAAATTACCAAATTGTAAACTTGGTGATGCCAACCACTCGGGATATAAATAATCTCTCCAGCTTCTTGAATTACATTTATGCAACCCTCTAATTGTGTGTATTTAGGGAACTTCTGAACAGCTGATGAGGTAACATCATATGCCAGATTTCCTAAATTATCCTTCAAATATTCTTCTTGGCCAGGAGGAAATATAATCCATCTTTTTTTCCCGCATATATTTGCTGACCAGCTATATGATCTAAATACATCAGCATGAAGGGATGTCCTGAAAAAAAAAATTACAAATCAGTATGTAGAAAAGAAAATTTAAGTTTTCATTTACTGAAACCAAACCCTAAAAAGTACTTAGTTTTTGTATTTAATAATTTGGAAAAAAAAAAAAAAAATACTTAAATGGAAGTAAAAAAAAAAATTACTATCTATTGTACAAACGATGTAGAACACGTAGAAAATATTATTGAACTGATTGTAAACTATAACATCATTATCAAGGCCTGAGATGTTTCAGTATTTAATAATTATATACATCAGAGAATGTTCCCATTAACACTGTGAAGATCCGGTTAAAAATATTATAGCATAGGTTTGGATGTATATCAATATAACACGAGTCTGGGGATATTGGATGAGTAGGCACTAGATAGGGATTTTATGCACAAGCCTTCTGGCATCCATTGATTACTCTGGTTAGCACAGGGTGGCACTACTGTATGGAGAGTTTTGCCTTGTTTAATAACTTGTTGTTACGTTTAAACTTTCTTTTTGTATTATTTCTAAAATAATTTAAAAAGTATACAGCTGGCTTAGGTTAAATCTGCCCCCCCCCCATACACATCAATATGCATCTGATACATTTAACAATATTTAAGAAAAGACTTTGTTTATAGTCCTCAGATCAGCCACAATCTTTGCAGGCTTAAGAGAACTCCATTGCTTCTTAAAGTTTAAAATTTAAGGGAAAAAGAGCATGCCATATATAGAAAAGAATACCAACTGATAGAAGATTGCCAATAGTGGGTAAATTCTTTCTGGATCTTGGATATATAATATCTACAAAGACTTTAAAATTTTTTCTAAGGATCTCTAACATGGCAAATAAATCGAATGAAGTTTTGGTAAATTGTCTTTAGAAATAGAAATTTCGATACTTATTCCATGCAGAGAACAATGGAAACAAGCCCCATGTTGATTAATACAGGAACTGGATTCCAATAAACCTAAAGATCTATTATGTAGTGAAGATAACAGATTATTAAAAGAAATTATGCAAGTGTACTTAAAAATAAATTTTAAAAAATTAAAGAAGTGCTTTCATTCACATAAATGCACTAAAAAGTAAAAAATTTTCTTCAGCGTTGGAGGCATGCACATTTAGAATGTCAGATTCCAAAGAATCACATCCATTTGCTTGTATCAATCCCATTCTATTTAAGTGAATGTTAGTTGTAAGTTCTTAAAATAATTCTTTGGGATTCTGACTTTGAAACATGATCGCTCCACTTTTATTTGCAAAAGTGGAAGAAAATGTATTTTTATTTTCTAAGGAGTTTTTTACTTTTTAGTACATTTACATGAATAAAAGCATTTCTTTACATTTTTTTTATTTCTACTTTATAATTTTATATAGTTACAAAAATTATGATTGAATTTATTACTGCTAATTGGTAATACTGACCGTAAAGAATACTGGATTTCATACAAAATTAAAAATTTAATTCTTTCATTAAAATTTAAAAAATATATATTTTTAATAGGAATACATATGTATGCAAAATTCCAACTAGATTGGAAATTGGAAAATGGGTGAAAATTGTGTTACAAAATTTCACCGACAGACAAAAAAACGTAAGTTAAATGAAAGGAACAATAATAATGAAACTTAATCTAAAAATATTAACTTAATTAATGAAAATATTTCAGAAATTTTTAATATTGGAAACAGTGAGGCAAAAGATTTAGATGCCGGTAAATTATGATACCAGAAAACTCAAAGAAGACAATTTTTTTTAAAAAATTAATAACAAGTTCAACTCACCAATTCTGCACAACACAAAATCTTTTGCAAAATTTTAAAATGGCAAAACTCTTATCTTAGCTGTCATGGATATAAATGTTTCTTTAAGGAAATTCCTCCCTAATAATCAATACTTAGTTACGGAATTTATGCAAAAAATATCAAATATGTCCACTTTATAAATACAAAACTTATACGCTACACAGATATAGTTAAGCAAATAAAACTATAAGAACAATTAAAAACCATAATTTCAACTTCACAAGTCGAGATTGCCAAACAATGTTAAATAGCTATGAAAAAATTAATAATTTCAAATATTGGGAAAGAAGAGCCGCAAAACCTGTCTTAACCTTATTTGGTATCCTTTTAAACAAAAACATTCAAACCAAAGATATATCCACTCCTCTACTCAATTTTATTAAAAATGCTCAGATCAAAATTGTAATCAATGGAGATTCAAAAATAGCAGTCTCTTCGATACTCCAAGAAACCAATTGTAACAAAATGTAATAAGAGAAAACAAAGATAAACTGATATCTCTAGGCAGTTCTTCACTGATAACAATAACAGGCAATCCACTAACATAATTTAAAATGACTTCCTTTAAAATGGCAGAATTAGTAAACCTCCGAAATTTCTCCAATACTACAAATACTTGGTATCAGAAATAGACTACACCATGGGTAATCTGCAAAGTGGCTATCTCTATGCTACAGATGGAGAAGGGAAATACCATCCCCCCAAATAGAGAACAACAACAACTACAAAAAAGAGCAAAAGGAAAAAAATATTCTGAGAAAGACAATTAAAAAAAATACAATAAAACTCTAAGCAAAATGATTATCTCAATAGCCAATGCCACATTGCACACCATCGAAAAAACAAAATATATACACATCAATAAAAGACTTGCACCTACTAAAATAGAAACAGAACACCTTAATGTTTTAGGAATAAATCTTTCCTATCAGGAATTGATACTAAGAAAGTTTTAAGAAGGAAAAAGAATATTGCAATTCTAATAATTCTTCTTTCACTTTTTTCAGCAAAAAACTTTTTATTATTACAGTTTCAACTGTACTTTGCAGTCTTCATCAGATCTTCTCTTTTTCTACTTCTCTCTATTCTCCATTTTCAATACTTACTCTTTCATTTCCAATTAAACTTCATATCCTCTCTCCAAGATCTGAAGCTTCCAATCTTGCATCAAATAACACTAAGCTCCCTCTATTGTTATCACACATTCTTTCATATTTTATATATTTTCTATTTTTATATTAATCTAAACTAGTTTTTTTATTCATTTTTCTATCTTTCCCCCATAAAAAACAAATACATGGACAAGAAAGTTGGTAAAATTTTTATTTCCTGATGCATTTCTTTTTCTATCCATATAATTCAATTAAACTCTATTTTTACTAAGCTATTTTCATTCATACATTGTAAACTTAAGAATATTTTAACTTGTTTTTAAATTTCTATTATTAATAAAATTCACTCAATTTCTCCATGAATACATGTGATATCCACAATTCACTATCAAAACACAACTACCTACTTCTTTCTGAATATTATTTAAACATTTCTGAGTCACCCAAATAATATAAAATATCTCATTTCCAAAAGTTAAAGTAGCTATTATAATCTCATTTCAAATAATTCTACCCACAAACGTCATATTTTTAATGAATCCTATTTTACTTTTTATTTTTCAATTCCCGATTGTCTTTAAATTTTTCCCCATTTAATAAAATACATATACTTCTCTATTTGTTCAAGACCAATTTTATATTTTACATAATTCACTTTTATCTTTCCCATTAAATACTAATATCTTAGAATTTTCCTCATTAAATTTAATTTTCGTACTTCTTCCTATCTCTGAATACTTCTACAACAACATATCCAAATTTTTACAAACCTTCATTTATCTTAATGTTTTTTTGTCTACTTGTTGGAAAAAATATTGTAACTCAATTTTTACCCACTTCTCAATTTATGATCTAATTGAAACTTTGCTTATGTAAATATTATAACAAAAATATGCTAATTACAATAATATGCCCTTATAAAGCAATATGCTATGATAAAATCACACACCCTGCCAATTCATAGAACATACAACTGGAGGAATAAAGACATTAAGACATTTTTAACAATTATTTATAAAATTAATTAATAAAATAATAAATTCATAAAAGATATATGTCAATTCCTAAATGTAACACATTTAAAAAAATATAAACTTCTTCTTTTTCTATCTTTTCAAATGTATTATCAAATTTATAAAGTCAAAAACTTCACATAAATATATCGGAGAGACTTTCTTTTCAAAAAATTTATTGATATACATTATATAAACTACATAAATAAAATATTTCGTCCATTTTTCAATAATAATATGGACTTTATCAAGGTTCTATAAAACAGAACCTTGATAAAGTCCATATTATTATTGAAAAATGGATGAAACGTTGGATATTTATATTTTATTTATGTAGTTTATATAATGTATATCAATAAATTTTTTGAAAAGAAAGTCTCTCCGATATATTTATGTGAAGTTTTTGACTTTAAAAAAAAATATATAATTTTATCTAGCAAAAAAGTTCAACCAGATGGTTATTAATAAATTAACGTTACTATCTGATTTATTCCCCCTTTTAATAATTAAATCTGAAAACAACATTTCACATTAAGATATTACAATTTTTAGACTAGTTAAAACCTTTTATAAAAATAATCTTTACATTTTTGGAGAGAAAAAATGTTTAGAATAAAACAACAAAAAATGTTCCATATAATCAGTAATCCATATTATAAAAAACAGGTGTAAACAATAATAACAAAAAACTAAATCAAAATTGTTCCTTATTACTAATTATTACTTATACTAAAAGTTATTTGTAAATGTAGATTTGCACACTAGAGTATCTTATTATCATGGATTTCATTATTTTTGTTCTTCAGTTTCTTTTTAAGTCAGTTTTATTTCTTCCAATGTTCCATTTAAAATTATAACAATAATTTCCAGAGTAGATAAACACAAGCTTAATTTATCCAGTTTCCATTAATTACTTTTTATAGCTTCATGTTTTCAATTAATAGTTATATTAATTTCCAAATTAATTCAGATTTCCAGAGTAGATTAAGACAAGTTAATGTGTCCATGTTACAATATAATAATATGCAGTCATGTAAACACATGCTGAATTTATCCATTGCACAATAATCTGCAGTCAGGTAAACACAGGCTGAGACAATTATGCTTTTGGATGAACACATATGGTTTGTAAATTTCTCCTATTGGTATTTTTTCTATATTTTCTTTTAGTGAACAAGTTACATGTTGATTTGGTGGTGCTCAACTTTTAGCACATGATTTACTTCAAGTCCATTTCAAAAAAAACATTTCTTTAAAAATTAGTAGTGAGATTAGTCTTACTTCAGACATCAAACTTAACTTCTCACTGTTCTCTTCATAGTGGAACTGATATTGCTCTACTCTCTACAGTTGGATCAATATTACTGTTACTGACTAGATACCGAAGCCTACAGCTTTAACTTGTTCCCTCTCTTACTTTTTGAACAATCTTGTTATCTATCCAATCATACAATAGCTCAGAAATGTCAGCATTAAAATCTAATCAATTGATTCCATTTTTACAAAAAAATTACTTCTCTCTTATTATTTCTTTTAAATAATTAAAAATTCTAATCATTGAAAAATTCCTCTATAATTAGTTTTTTTCTTCTTAGTTACCAAAAATAAAGTAATTCTTTAATTACATTTTCATTTGAACATTACCTTTTGTTTTAGAAATAAAGAAAAAAAAATCAACTTTAATTAATTAAAACCAGCATATTTTAACAAAAATGTTAACACCTTATTTTTTCTCTTAAAAACTGATAACCATTACTTACTCTCTTTTAGAACTACTCATAATCACTGACAAATATTAATATTCTTATTTAAAATTTTTGGTACTTATATTATCATTTAATGAGTATAACTTTAAAAAGCTTAATAATGGCTATTCTGAAGAAGAAAAAAAAAACATGAGAAAAAATAATTATTTTCATTTCCCCTCATCTGAATAAAAGTAAAAGGATTAATCCAGATGAAAAAATTTTCATCTTGATTAATATATTGATTATTATTTGCATCCATATAAGAGTCACCATTCTCGTTATGAAAAACTCCACCACTGTTCCAATCTTTTCATCTCAATTTCAAATTCGCTTTGAAATAAAATAAATACTAATATCAAAAAATGACAGCTTTGACATGATTTTGCATTAAATTTTTATCACTTCTATTAAAATTATTATTGTAAAACATCTTAGAAGTGTAATTACATATTTTGAATTATATAGTAGCAGTATTTATTTTTTCACTCAGCCTTATATGACCATTGAGGGGAAGATGGGGTGTTCACAGGATGTGAGATACTTGAATGTATGAATGGACAATATAATTATTTAAAACCATAGTTGAATAATTTTGAAGATAATAAGACTGATTAATTCCCAAAAATGTAATTTTTTCAAAGAGTTCTTATTTAAGAATATCTCAATTGGTGGCAACCAAAAGTAACCATCAACTACAAAGCTGTTCAAGTGGACAATGTTAAGAGTGATTGAACATGATCTACATTTAATTAATCAATAAGAGTATATATATTTCCCTATTGTATTTTCTACAGTTTATACAAAGATATTTGAGATTTTATAGAGGAAACATGAGCAGATGGAAATCTTTAATTTTAACGGAAAATAGATAAGAATTTATAAGTTAAATAGAACTATGTAAAAAATTCCTATACAAAATCTATATACATATCCAATATTATATTTAACATTTTCATGGATATATGATGTAAATAAAATATTTTTTGGGTTAAATCATGTATTATTTTGTATTAATTTCTGATGTTTCGATGAATAGCATCCAATGTCAAGATCAAGTTTTTAATATTTTATTTACATCGTATATGGGGAGAAAATGTTTCACCATTTAAAAGCATTTGAAAGACCTTGCGTAAAAAAAGAAAAAAAGGTTATATGATCTTATATTTCTTAGATCTAACAATTTTTCTTTAAAAACTTGACCTTGATAATGATGGATGTTATTTCGTTGAAACATCAGAAATTAATATAAAATAATACACGATTTAGCTCAAAAAATACTATATTTTATATTCAAATTTAAACAGACTTTGGAAAACTCCTCGAAGACAATCTCAATAGGGAGAATTTACTTTTCGCTAGCAAAATGAATCAATTGCTGCAAATTTTTAAAAATTTCCACTCTGCTGATGTAAAAAATTAACCACTGATGTGCTCAGCTTCTATTTGAAGAGTTTTGTTTAACTTCCTTAAGACTAGTATGTTTTTGAGTACTATAGCAATTTCTAATTAATAAATGCAGCAGTTTATGCTTTGCAGTTTTTCTATTCGCTATTTGACCAATCTTAGATGGTAAAGAGACTAAAGAAGAGGTTTCCATAATGTGGAAATGCAATTCATTTCTTCAAATTTGTGAAATTGTCCGGACTTTTTTGTACGAATGTCCACAGACTCACTTTTTGTTCATAAATCATATTTCAAATTTTCTAATATTTTCAAAATTAGAGGTGTGGTCTCATATAAAAACAGATTTAGCTGATTTTGGAAATTCTAAAAAAATTAGACAGATTACAACAAAAGTGAAGAAACGCCATGCATTATTCAATATCCAGAAATAATTGAAGAGCCATAAAAAAAAAATTTCGAACAGCTTTATTGTGTGGGAATTCAAAAAAGTTTGAGCACTGGAAATACCAGTAAATGAAATCGATTCGAGAATTTTATACTCCAGAACCTGTTGCTCTACCATTGCACCAATCCACGTAGGGCAATTAATGAATCAAAAAACAGTGCAAATAGTTTTGAAGTTTCTAATTACATTTTATCAGTGATCAATTAAAATACTGTTAAGGGTATATATAAACTCATTAAGTGCCTGCATTGGCATCATTATTTTAAATCCCATTGTAGAAGTCATCACACACACACACATGGCTCTGAAGAAGATAAATAATAATATGATGAAAAGTAGGCTGTTTACGTTAGCAGAAATTTTTCTACGTCAGCGAATGAATCTTTTTAAAAACTTGCAACAACTTATACTATTTTATACCGAGATAAATTCTCTCCGTTAAAGACTTCTACATAGTTTTCATTAAATTCTGTATTAAATTTTTATTATAACCGTAAAAACCTTCACAATAATATATACACACGGATGCCCCAATGAAAAGGCAACTGGTTCTCGCTCAAAGCCGCATAGTGACAGTTTAGCTACTCACCACAAAAATTTTAAAAACATTAGCATATCTGGATCATGAGTCACAACATGAAATGTAACAGCGTGCTTCGTATCTTAACTCACAGTGAAACAACATGCTAACATTAAATTTTTGTTTTAAACTGGGGAAAACTGCTAATGAAATGTTTGAAATGATTTAAACTGACCATAGTAGTGAAGTCATGAGTCATAAGAATATACTCAAGTGGTTTGCGAGATTTCATGATGGCAGGGAGATATGTTGAAGACAATCCATATAGATATAAAACATACTATCACATTTCATGATCGTAATCCATGAATATGTTAATGGCTTAAAATTTTTGTGGTGAATAACGAAACTACATTATGTAACGCATGTACTGAGTTAGAGCTGGCACTGCAAGAAATTTGAAGAGAGAACCAATCATTTCCCCCCCAAATAAGAACAGTGTAAACACATTAAATGTATAAAAAAATTAAAGAAAATTATACCATGTTCCTTTGGGTCCCATATAAACAAATCGATAATCATCTTTCTCATCTGATCGCTTATCCCAAAATTCATTTAACCAGTCAGAAAGAAAATATGCAGGAGTTTCATAAGCTTTATAATCCGGAAAATCTCTGGAATAAAAATTAATTTTTTATAATTACATTATTGAATAAATAATTTGATTAAAACAATAAATACATTATGTATATATAACTATACATAAATAAATGGATGTGTCATAGATAATATCGCAACCGCAACGATATATAAGTTAGATAATATCTCAACGATATATAAGTACAGTAAAACATTGAAAATACTTAGTGTTTTTCTGAAGGTTTGTGATGATGGTGTTCTAGCTGTATTTTTATATTAGACTATTTCCATCATCTAATGTGTGTGTTAAATGTCTTTTAGAAAAGTTTAATTTTTAGTTAAATATTCCAAATGAATTCAACTGTTAGTAATATCACAGCAAACAGGTTAGTATATGCACCAACTGTTAGTAATATCACAGCAAACAAATGTTAGTAATATCACAGCAAACAGGTTAGTATATGCACTAACTGTTAGTAATATCACAGCAAACAGGTTAGTATATGCACAACATTATTTTTATATATCTACATATAAATGAATGTGTTATAGATAATTTCTTTCAACTATATATAAGTAACAAATCCATTTACTTCTGTTTCTAATCATGACTCTATCCTTTTTTCTTTTCAAAAATATACAGTACATATAGCCATATAATTCTATAATTAAAACCACTTCTTTTCTTTTCAAAAACTTTATTTGAGAGATAGGAATTCTAATGTAAATATACATAGTAAGGAAGTTGGACATACAGATTTTAAGATTAAAATGTTGGAGGGGGTTAGATTGTATAAAGAAAGAATGGTAAAAGAGAGTTTATATATAAAAAGATATAAACCTGTTTTAAATAGAATTGGATAAGACATGAATAAAGAATTATTTTTGGAAATAAATTCATTTTTGAAGTATATAAGAAAGAAAAAGAAAATAAGTTTTTTATTGTAACAATTGGTTTTTTGGATAAAAAAAAAAATGTAAAAAGGGAAAGTTTTTTGAGAAGGGAGTCAAGTAAGTGTGGTGTATGTTTTGTGTTTTTAATTTAATTGATTTTAATGTATTTTATTTATTTTTAAATTTTATGGGGTTTATATGCTTTATATTGTTTTTGATTATTATTTTTTTTTTTGTTTTATTATGTGAAGTTTGTTTATAATGTAATGTTTTTTCTAGATCCTTGAAAATGACTATAGAGTAAAGATAGTCGAAACGTTGGAAATAAGTGGATATATATATACATCAAATAAAGTTTTTGAAAAGAAAAGAAGTGGTTTTAATTATAGAATTATATGGCTATATATAAGTACAGTAAAACATGGAAAATACAATAGGCTATTATCCATGGAACTAAATATAGAAAAATAATAAATAATATTTTATTTTTCAACAGTTGATTGCGAATATTTGCTAAATATAGTTTGTGACACTTGTATAATTGTAATATTGGCCAACTTTTAATACTAGGATAAAACTATTAGAAGGAAGATCTTAAAATCTTGATAATTGTTAAACAACAAGAACTATAATTTATGTAAATAATGATTTTTTATTCAATTATAAATACACACATTTAATAAGCAATGAGAAACATAGTAAATACATTAATATATATACTAAATAAAACATGGCATGATAATTAAATGTACATGAAAACAGAGCAGAGTAGATCAAACTCTATCTAGCTGGAAATAATTAAAACAAATCTATCACATTGTATTTAAGTATAGGGAATTTGAACTCAGATTTTTAAGCACCCTTCAACTATCCACACTATCTCATACAATTGATATATGTGAAATCACCAATATATGTATTTCGTGCTAAACCAGCACTCATCAGTTGGTCCAGATTATCTCCCACAGGTGTGGTCATGTGTATCAATTGTATGAGATAGTGTGGATAGTTGAAGAGTGCTTGAAAATCTGAGTTCAAATCCCCTATACTTACAATTAAGCTCCAGCGTTGTGAAGAGTGCCTGGTTTTCAAATATTTACACACCATATTTAACAAACTAAATTTCTCCAGTAGACCTAAAAGCTGATTGTTTATTCTTTATGCTTTTTGATGTAATTTAAATTAAATGTGTCAAATGTGTTGAAATTTCAGAATGGAATATTGAAGACAGATATAAATATAATATAATCAATTATGAAATTATATCTAATTAGATAAAAAACGAAGACAGTGTTTCTTTTTTAACAACACCTGCATTAGTAAACAAATAAAAGTCAAATGATAAATATCAAATAACTTCACATGACAATTAAAAATACAATTGATCAAACTTCAATTAGCCATGAAATAATTAAACAAATCCACTACTTTATTTAGTTGATAAACATTGTGTGATATAATATAGGAGATTTATGCACTGACTTTCAAGCTCTCTTCAGCTATCCACTCTATCTCATACAACCGATCTCCAATATATGTATTTGGTGCTGAACCAGCACTCATCAGTTGGTCTAGGTTATTATCTTTCACACACACACACATATATAATCAGTGCTCGATTTATATTGATAACAAATCTTCAAACTTTAATGGA
The DNA here is from genome assembly GCA_028023455.1 of Epiperipatus broadwayi. Taxonomy (NCBI): domain Eukaryota; kingdom Metazoa; phylum Onychophora; class Udeonychophora; order Euonychophora; family Peripatidae; genus Epiperipatus; species Epiperipatus broadwayi. The sequence continues at coordinate 2,392,861 of JAQFVV010000119.1, read as the reverse complement.
CAGGCTTCAATCTATTCCACCCTTCAACTCTTCAGTCATCCATACCATTGAAAATCTGATGATGGCGTTACCAAATCCCTTGTTGATGCCCATGTTTAAGTCACTCTGACCCCTCATGCATAGGACTTGTCTATTTAAATTTAAATTTGTCATATTAAGAAAATAAATTTTCACATTCAGAATTGTGAAGATCAAATTTACTTTTATTGGTTAATACTTTGCAGTAATCATAAAAACAATTTCAGAGGGGGGGGGAGTAATTAGTACATTTTAAAATTATTCATTTTTGATTCATTATTGCAGAATGACGGTTCTGGTCTCATTTTCCCAATATATATCTTCCCTTTTCCACAACACACCAGCAAATTTTCTTATTTTATTCATCCATCTCACGTAAGATCTCTTTCTAGGTCTTTAACAATTGAGATGCAACTTAAAACTTCAATTGTCCATGTATTATTATCTCTTCTAGCAGCCCAGCTCCATCTCGATCTCTTCAATGATACCTGTTTTTTGTCTCACCCATGTATTTTATTTTCTATCTTTTGTTACTTCTAAAATACATATCATATTTCATTGATTACACTTCATTTTTTATTACACAAAAATAAATATGCAAATATATATATTCGTAATATATATAAAATTATATCACAGAGGTTAAACTCTCCAAACAGTAGCACCACTTAGTGCAAGTCGGAGTAATCAATGGATGCAGGAAAGTTTGTGCATAAAATCCCTACCTTCCTGCATCCATTGATTACTCTGGCTTGCATGAAGTGGTCCTACTGTATGGAGAGTTTAGCCTCTCTGTAAACAGCTTATGTAAACATAAAAAATGGTGATCATGTGATGCTTTGTGTTTTAAAATTATATCAATGAACATCATTGATGAAGATTATAAAACAGAAATCAGTCCGAGAAATTGACGATAGGGATATACTAGCACTACAATCCCATATCCATTGATTATGCAAGTGGATAAATGGCATGCATCTACAATGTCTAAACTAGTCTTGATTCTTTTTAAATGCAGTTTATTTTAGTAGAAAGATGACGTGCTCACCGCTATCTTTGAAACAACAAGCATATTACTTAGAAGCATAATTTAGCTATGAATAACGAAAATTCTACGTTACTATGATTAGATGAGTTACAATGTACAATATTACAGTAAGTTACATATCTTAACCCATGAGAATAACACCTTAACATTAATTTTGTTTCAAATTGGGCAAACTTGCTACTGAAATATTTGAAATGGCAGGAAATCCATGAGTTTCAGTCACATTTTCATGTGGTTTGTAAGATTTTAAAATGGCAGCAGGAGCAAATGAAGATAATCTACAAAAGGATGAAATGTATATTGTCACATTTCATGTCATAACTCATGATAGTTTTTCTAATAGATAAGCTATGTTGCTACATAATATGAAATGTATATTGTCACATTTCATGTCATAACTCATGATAGTTTTTCTAATAGATAAGCTATGTTGCTACATAATACATCTATTAATTCATAGATGGCACTGCTGGCAACTTAGAAAGAAAACCGGTCACCTTTTCACTAAGACAAATTATGAATATCATTTTACTCAAGATCAATAACAAAAATTTAAAATATTTAATAAAAACCAGTTTCATTCTCCTTTGTTTTGCTTTTTAGCACAGACAGTAACTTCCTTATTCTAAATCATTAACCCCCTTCCCTCTTATTTTCTTTTATCCGTTTAACACATCCTTCTTAATTTCTCTATGTATGACGATAAACTGGAAATGCCTTCTGTGTTTCATAAACTTCTTTTAAGCAGTTTTTTAAAAAAAGACCAAGAATAATCTAACATTCTATGTAAAAGATGTTTATAATTTACAATTTAGTGTTTTGTTTTTGACAAAACAAAAACAAATAAAATCTCTATTGTTTTACTTCTTCCAAACAGATAAGTTTATCATTTACGTTTTAGTTTACGGTTTATTTATTTAGTTAGCTTTTTTTTTTTTTTTTGTTTAATTAGTGATATATATTTTAGTCGGTTTTTATGTATATCTAAAATTATCGTAAAATAATTTAAAATTATTATATATATGTTAATATTTATAAATAGATATTTTAATTAGAGGAATTGAACACAACCTTTCAAACTTCATTCAGTTATCCACTTCATCTTATATAATCGATACACATGACCACATACATGATAAATGCTGGTTCAACACGAAATATGGATATCGGAGATCATTTATCTGTTTTACATGTGTATCGGGTTATATGACATAGAGCATATAGCTGACGGAAGCTTGAAAATCTGTGTTCAAATCCCCCTCTAATTACATCTAAAGTTCAGTATTTACAATAAACTAGTATTTAAATATTATCGATTCAACCTGAATTCTGCCTATCCCCCTCTGTATTTAAATAAACATATTAAAGTCATATATGAGTGGTCAGAGTGACTTAAGGTCAACATGGGGATGACAACAATATTGACATCAACAAGAGTTTGGACGTTCCGTCATTAGATTTTCAATAATATGGATGGCTGAAGAGTCCGAGGATGGAGAAGATTTGCTATCTTATATAAATCGAGCACTGATTATATATATCTGTGAGAGATGATGATCTGGACCAACTGATAAGTGCTTGTTTGGCATGAAATACGTATATTGGAAATCATTTATCTTTTTAACGTGTGTGATCAGGTGTATTGGTTATATGAAATAGAGTGGATAGCTGAAGGAAGTTTGAAAGTCCATGTTCAAATCCCTTCTAATTAATCTAAAGTTCTGTATTTACAATACGCTAGTATTTTATATACGTACAAAAATTATTTATTACCAGTAGCCATTATAAACAAGTATAACCATTCCAATACCAAGATAAACAACTATTCTAGAAAGTTTGTGCTGATGATGTAAATCAATCTGTGAAACATAAATACATCCACAGAGAAGACACGCTAATCCATTTTTCTGTTTACTTGATATTATGCAATGCAGCCTTTTAACTTTTTACGGAAGAATTTTCTTTCTGAAATACATTGCATTTCTTTAGAATGACTGAGATAATCCTTACAACGCAAATGAGATCTATTTCATAATAAAACACTCTTTTATGAAGTTTATTAATAATTTTTATTAGTCATTCACTAGTTTAGAGATTATCCATTTAATGAATAATATTCCTGTAGTGTAATTTCCACCACATCACTCACACGCAAGGTATAGAATAGCTTCTATCCACTTTTAACATCTTGTGAAGGTGTATGTACTTCCATCAAGTGGTTTGTATCAAAATTGTGAGAACGGTAGGTTTGACAGATCAAGTAAACTGTAGTAATTGGTTATCTATATATAATAAACAATATGTGTAAGAGATTGTGATTTGGGCCAACTGGTGGTTCAAAACAAAAGGTACATCTAAGGGATCATACACCTTTTTCACATCTTTGGTTAATATAGTTATGATTACACTTCTCCATATGGTGTTAAAAGTGGATAAAAAAAACTCCCTATCTTGCATGAGAGGGGTGTAGTGAAAGTTACACTACAGAAGTATTATTCACTCTTTTACGAAGTCTATATTGTTCAATACAAAATTCTTGTACCTTTTCTCATGAAGTATTTTTCTATTCATTTATGACCCATGAGAGCAAATATAAAATGCACTAAATCTTTTTCACCAGGTAATCCAGATGGCACTGTACAATGGATTGTATTGTACCATATGATAAATACAATGAATAGCAAACTATCATGCTCATTACCTAGTTGTAAGGAATCTGGCGTAGGTCCAAGTTTCTTCTAAGCTTTATATAAAAAATGATTAATAGTTGTGAAACGGGCCTATCATAAAATTGATATACATATATTCATGCTTAGATTAACCATTGGTTTATCATCTTGCTTCCATAATAATAAAGTTTAGAGTTATAATTATAGTTTATCTATACAAATCAATTGGTTTATATTCACAATTGACATTACACTGACATAAACAGCAAGATTTATAAGATGGCCATAAGCTTCATATACAAGGTTTGATTATTGTAAGGTTAATTATATGACTATGGATTGAAAAACAAAAATAATAGAGTGTCAAGAATAATAGCATTTTATTGCTTATCATAGAAACTCACTGGATTGATAAAACCCACTTACAAAATAGCAGAATCAAAATATATAAAATGCGCTAACACACACAAGCACACAAAGCTAAAAACAAATAAAGAAAATATATATTATTTTAATATCTATTCATTAAATGGCTAAGCGCTTTCAAGGTTCAAAGCCCTCATAATCATAGCCGTATTACAAAATACAATAAATTGATTTGGAGTGATGCAAATGAAATGATTACGCATTCCATTTTTTGGATATTTTGTAGCAAGAGTCATTTCTATTGATGGCGTCACCATCTCTAGATATAAAGAAAGCTTTTATCTTTCTTTTTAGATCGTGCCACTCTCTGCATACCACAACTAGATTTCCCGGTTGACAATCGTGTCCAGTTGAAGCACGGTGATGTGCAAAAACTGAACTATGAGCAGTGTCCACCAAAGCTTTATTATAAGAATAAGTGTTGAGATGGCCTAGTAGACAGAGTGGCCCTAGTCTCACCATAATATGATGATCTACACAATTTTTCAGGGCAGGCAATATTACAGACCACCTGAAGTGTCAGCGAATCAATTTATTATATTTTGTAATACGGCTATGATTGTGAGGGTTTTGAACCTTGAAAGCACTTAGCCATTTAAAGAATAGATATTAAAATAATATATATTTTCTTTATATGTTTTTAGCTTTGTGTGCTTGTGCGTGTTGGCGCATTTTATATATTTTGATTCATAATTAGCCACAAAGTAAAACTATTTGCTTATTTAAATAGCAGAATATTTAAATAAATTACCATTTTTTTTCACTTTTTTCTTAAGGTTCTTATTGTGTTTATTGCATGATTATAATAAACACAAACTCGTACGATTAAATATTTATTAATTAAAACAAATAAACAAATGTGTATTTACAATATATATAATTGTTATACCTTTACCTGATGTCTTAGTATAATGTTTAGTTGCCATTATTACTGTAAGGAATTCAGGCACCCTTTTAGTTTATCTACCACTCCGAACTGAATCGTGACAGCTTATCTCAAAAGTAGGTATGGTGACCCTTCTGACTGTTCTGGAACAGCTTGCTTCATATCTGATCTAGGTTGTAACAGCTTCCAGTTCTGACATGCACTTGCCTTGATGCTTTAATCATATAGTGAACAATGACGTATTTGTCTATTGGTCTGTGACAGTGAATGCTCAATCTGATCAAGATAGGATGGAATCTGAACTAGTCCATTAGTTGAAGGTAAGTTATCATAGTTCTATTATCTTCATTTATTGATATGTCAACTGACTAGCAGAATTCTTCAGAATTTGTCTTAACCTTAACAAGATTTCAAGAAGCCTAACTGCCAGCTGAAGCATCAGGACAATGAAAAAAAACATGGCGTACAAGGTTGTTAATTAAGAACAATTAAATAACATTAAGACTCATGCAATGTAAGCTGCAACATGTATATATCTTAAGAAAACAAAAACTTATGATCAATCCAAACTGCAATGGTAGAGGAATAGACTTGAGGATTAAACCATTGATGCTTGAGTGTCACATGACCCCCCCCCCCAAGCAATTATCATTTCATTATCTTAATTACTGTCCAAAATATCACAAGAGTCTCTTTCCGTTTACTTTTCTACATTATAACAAAATTACAAGCATATTGAGGCAATGGCAGGAGAAGCTATATCAAGTACTCTTATAAATCTATAAATAAACAAGTAAAAGCTGGGTGTTTTCGAGGCATGTTGCCTCATATTCATAGCTACAATAAAGATGCGAAGTAGTGTGTAGATGGTAATATGCAAATTATATGTAAATTGTTTAATTTGTCCAACGTTTATAAATATCAAAGCAAGTGTCCATCTGTTAATGGAGTTATTGTTGCCAATGATAAAATATGCTTCCTTGATTTTCTGTTTAGTCATTTTTCTCAATACACATTATTCTAGGGTTGGAGGGTTAGATTGTGTGATCAGTCTTTTTTGAGTGCTCTAAGAAAATTGAAGAATTATCATTGTTCTTCTGTGCTCTTGAAAACTATAGTTTTAATGTAAGTAGCGAGTAAATGTTAGATAAATTCTTTTCTGTATGGCGCAAAAAAGCAGAAAGAAAAATCACATGGATCCTTGTTTACATACCATACCACTTTTCTACAAAAGTCACAGTATCCGCAGTTATAATTTTATGTTTATTAAAATATTTTGTCTGACCAGATGTGTGGCTTGGGTTGAAAATTTATGGTACTGAAACTTTCTGGTCACTACTTTAATAAGCTACAGCTGACTATTGCTCTTTGGTTAAAAGTTTCTCTACCATGAATGAAAATTTGATTGCAAATTGTAAGAATTTCAGATTATATCATCTCTAGTGTCCACTGATTGTTTTTAAAAGGTTGTGGGTGAAGAAAGATCTAATTGGTGGAAGAAAAAATACTTCCAAATTTGAGAACATGTGGATTTAAGAGATCCATTAATTCAGATATAATAATATATGCATTAAATTCTTATCACAAGACCAATACAGAGACTTCAAGACCATTCAATGAAAAAATTATGGAGAGAGATATATATTAGGAGTAACAAGAGGTCGAAAATGAAATACATGGTTGAGAGAAAAAAACGGTGTTACTGACATCATTGAAAGAATTGAGACTGAAGTTCTAGATGATAATAGATGGACAGTTGACCAAGAAATTGTAAAAAACCTAGAAAGAGACCTCATGTGAGATGAATGGATGAGATAAGGAAGTATGCTGGAGTGATGTGGAGAAGAGAGAACAGAGATAAGAAAAAATGGACTGAACTTGCAGAGGCTTTTTTCCTGCAGTGGATCAACAATGGTTTAAAATGATGACATTAAATGGTTTCTGGTAGTAGTTTTGCTCTAATAATAATTTTAGTCTTTGCAGACATCTAATCTATAAAAATAGATTATAATTTCTAAAATATATAAGCTTCAAATTTAAAAAAAAATGTCATTCTTATCTAATGATATATTAATAGTATCCTTAAATGATAAAGATGTTTGTTAATAAAATGCTTATTTGTCTAAGATATATATATGTTTGCCAGTGTAAACGTAAACGGATATAATTTTTGTAGGAAGTTAATTCCTCTATACAATTTTAATATGAATTAACATATTTCTAAAATGAAAAGTGATGAAAGATTCGATCTTTCAAAACATTATATTTATTACTAAATAATTACAAGTGTTTTAAAAATAACTGTTATAATTTATACATATTTAATCATTCAAATTTTTTTTATTATTTACAGTTGAAAGTAACATCTGAATTATGAGATAAAAATCGAATAATAATCAAATGTCAACAAAGTTAAGGTTAAAAAAAGAAAAATGGCATGCAGACGGAAAAGGTAAAATCGCAATCTAATATAATTATATTAACATATTTTTATTTTTAAGCATTATATATATAAGCTATTCTATTTATAATAATATAAAATAGCTGCTTAAAATAAAAAAAATAGTTTATGAATGACGCTTTTAAATAACAATTGAAAATTCAATTTTCCTTATAAATTTGGAGTTCACATCTAGTTCATGTTAAATAATGTATTTTGTTAGAGCGAGATGTCTAAAAGTATGCTAATAGTTAGAATTTCTGTCTTACAAATCAATTTAAATATCTCAACGAAACCAGAATTTTTCAAATAGCTGAAAAATTCCTACATAGTTTGAAGACTTGTCTGCAAGTATAAGGAAAAGCTATTATCCAGTAGTGATCAATAAATGGATATCTAAGTATTCTTAGCTGGAAATACGGTAAAGAAATGTACATGAAACTATTGCTATGTGGCAGATGACTAGCCGGAATCACAGAATGACGTCTTCAGTATTCAGTCTCTTTGATGGAAATCTTTGCTCACAGAGCACTTTAAGAATATTACTACACATGATTAGATTATTAAAAATTCTAATATCATGCAAAATGCATCTGCAGAATATAAAGTTTCATTTCTTTCTTTGATAAAAATTTTGTAGCTTCTCAGAATAGTCTGGTGCAGAGGTAAGTTTTTGAAACATAATGCCTCTTTGTCCTGTAGATATTTTGCAAGAAATTTTAACTGAAAATATTTAATTTTTGCAAGTTCAAAATATTCTATTTTTCTTCTTTTTATTGCCTGTGAACCTAAGGTTATCATTGGTACAGTGGTGCCCTCTTCAGTTTGGCTTACTGCAGTGATAGACAGTCATTCTGTGGAGTATAAGGCCCTTCTATTGATTCTGAGTCTTGCACTTTTGGCACATACCCTCTTACGAACTCCCATGCAAAAAAGCTACTCCATTATTTATTGATTACCCGTACTGATATATTCCTACTTTATTCTGAATTCAGGCTGGAATTATGTAAAAATCATTTTTCAAATGATAAACCTATTCATGGAACTAACATGTCTAAATATGTTAACAAGATATTTGTTCCACAAATAGATTTATATTCGTAGCATTACATATTTGCTAAATCATAACATTTACATGCTCATTAAAATGATAAAGAATTCTTGATACTATGTGCGGTGAGAGACCATAATGCATCGTTTTGACATCAAAAGCAAATATTCATCTGACAAACAAAATTATATACAGCATTCACGCATTGTCAGAGATAAAGAACGAAGTCAATGCTTTGATATAGTTCATTAAACATGACTTTTAAATTGGATCTTTTCTCCATTATGTAGGCAAAGATTACATATTAAGTCTAGTTTAAGGTTAAATGTCTACTTTTATGAAAACTATTTGAATGGAAATTGGATGTAAATCAAATGTATTGGAGAGTCCATTATGTTTTCCAAATAGCTTAATGTTATTGAAGAGGAATTGTGGGATAGTTTTAGGTGATACTTCAGTTTCTTTATTTGACATAATTTTTTAGCAGGCTTAGATTGAGATCATCTCTTAAGTCTTTATAAAAAGGATCAGTTCTAACTCCTATGAGTTTTTGATCTAATTATGTCTAATAAGACAGGTGAGTATAGTGTGGATACACTGAATTCTTACAAACTAAATGAAATAAAAATTCTTTTTTTAATACACATTACATATAATCTTTAAATTCAGTCTTTCATACATGAGAGATAAGAAGAATTATTGGGACAAATAAAAGTTCTGAATAATCTCAGAGATAAGTTTCAACAATCACATTATTTTTATAAACAATCAAAAATCCGAAGCAAGTCTAAGGAGTATAGAAAATTAATTTTTACATAAGAACCCATAGCTTAGTAATCTTATGTAGACAGCGAGGATCACATAATTGTATTTCTCTTTCAATTTTCTAAAATCATTTGTTTTTGACATATCAGAGGAATTCTAGAAAGATGGATCTCCCTTGAAAAAGCAACAACATTCTTCGCCTCAATGCAAGTTCTTGTATGACTAATTTGGAGATGTACAATTATTTGAAAATTAATATAGTCTCATTAAATTTTGTAAATTTATTATTTCCTCATCAATGCAAGACATTATAATTTGTAATGTGACTTATATGTCAAAATAACTATATTTATTTATGGCAATAAATTTTGAAATTTATGAAGAAATTCTGGATTAAGTTTATTGAATAGCCGAACAAAGAATCTGGATTTATTATAGGATAATCTATGGGAATAGTGGCTGATTGTAAACCTGTTACGACTGATCAAGAAAATCAAATGGTATCTCTTCTTTTCAATCACATGGTAACACCGGGAATTCAAACAAAATTAAAAAATATCACTATTATATAATAACAGAATTTAATAGGATAGAGTATGGGATTTGATTATATTATGAAAGAAGTTGTATGCGTGGTTAATTTTATAAAATTAGGCGTGTTTAATCTTCTCTACTTCAAGGTTTTTCTGGATGAAACTGATGGAGAATATAGCGATATTCATTATTTTTTTTTAAATCAGCTGGCCGAGTTGAAGCAAATTATTGCAATGTATGTTTAGTTCTATTTGACATCATAAAAATTGTTTTAATAATAAAAAAAAAAAAAATCATATATATGTCCAAAATGATGATGGGATTTGATATATCTCATCAATATTTCTGTTCATATTAGTAAATTAATTCTACATAGTTTAATGTAGTACATAAAGTAACGGACTCTGGAATTCAAAATCCAAGGACTGCAGCTCAGCTGTTTCTTATTTCCAACGATCAAACTTATTATGAATTCCTGAGCAATATGCCATTTGTTTACATTATTTTGTCCTGTATGGTTTAGTAGAATATCAGAGTCAGCAGAATAAGATAATGTCTCAGATCAATTCCAACTCCGGCATTTCTGGCACTTGAACTTTTTGGGAACGTCGAAGCAAAAAAGCTGTTGGATAATTTTATTTTATTTAATACCAAATTGCATTAGAAGTTTAATTTCATATCTGATCCGTCTTGTATTAGTAGTTCAAATACAATTATTGCAATTTCAATCACAGTTACAAAATATTAATACAATATTTTTCAAATTGTCATAAATATTTCGGAAATACAAGCAATACAACGCCCCCTATGTGAGTAATAGTGAACACTACAATTACTATTTTTTTAAAAAAATCCAATTTTGAAGCAAAATGTTTTTTTAAAACTTTTGCAAACTTGTTTGAAATCTCATATGAAAAATAAAACATGCATTATAACTTAATCCCACAATGCACTGAAAATAAAATTGAAGGAAGAAAATGTATTACATTTCTATAAATGCCTCCTGAAACAATTCTTATCCAAATTTGAAAGAAACTGCAACAGACTGTTAAAACACTTAATGCAACAAAACAAATCAGTTCACAGAAATAATCTCTCAGATAAAAATCTTGGAGCAATTTTTTATTAAATACACAAGCATAAAATCTAAAATAAACAATTTGATATCTAAATTCAAACCCAGTATTATCACTGACTGTGTCTTGAAATTAATAAGTATTATCATCCAATGAATGTTATACAATGAGTGTGCCAATAGCTTTTAAAAAGCTTTTCAGAATATCCCTATTCTCAGACCAGTTTCTAGCTCTGGATTTCATCAGTGAGGTATTAGGATATTCAAGCATTAGATTTAAAATACTAGGTCAAGCCCAGCACTTTATCTAATGGTTAATTATTAAGTAGAAAATCTGAAATTTTCAGACAACCATATGTCTTCAAATCCAACTATCTAACTTAAATAGCCATATGGGACTGAACTAAGTTCAGATACATTATATATTAATAGCTTTAGCAATATAAAATCAGCAAAGCCTTAAGAGCAAAACAATAATTGCAAAGAAATCAAGTCATATATCACATGACTTAATTTAATAAGCTTGTATTACAAATATTATATAATGAGCATACCAATAGCTCTTAACAAGCTTTACAGAATATTCTTATCCTCAGACCAGTTTCTATGAAATATTGTTTTTAGAAATATATTGAGTTTATGTATAAATACACTTTCTGTCTCTTAATATAATTTTCTGTAATGACATTTAGTACATAAAATCATTATCATCAATATTTTTAATTGTCTTTTAAACCATTTTTTTTTTTAAAAGCAGCTGCTGAAACCAAATTCTATGTGGTCTGTGCATTCTAAAATATATAAAACATTCAAAGATTTACCTTTCCTCTTAATTTTAAGATATTATAATTCATTCAAGAAGATGCTCGTGAATTATCTAATAACATTCCACATGTTCCTAATGAGTGAGCAATTTGACTAAAAAGTATTTGAATAACATATAAATATTATTTGTAATGTGGGGTAATGTAAAACCAGCTTAGGGAAATTTGACTAGCTGAGGAATTTTAAATATGTAAAGATGAATCATCTTCACCGATAATAAATAGGCTCTGTGGCAATGTTGAAGGCAAATGTAAAATAAATTGTTGGTACTTAGATAAATCATAGTTTATTATAGAACTTAACATGGTGCCATGAAATTTTGCAGCCTTCACAGTCATTATAAAAAAAGGACATTAATTTCAGGTGTGTTTGTGCCAATCTCCTTCCAATGTCTGACTCATAAGATGTTCCATGAAATTATTGGTCAGCACCGATTAGCCCAAACTTCGTTAATCTTGATATAATTACCTTTGCTACATCAGTAATCACTGTAAAATTCACCCATCAATTTTTGTTCCCAAAGAACACGAGGTACACAGGTCAACCATCACTAAAGCACATCCCAACTGCTGATCTAAGGTTTGTGACAAATCTTCTTGATTAGATTCTCCACTGTGCTATTTCAACTTTTAGCAAACATATATATTAGGTGACTTTTATATCTCTTATGACT